>CM061349.1:319903718-320171218 GCA_030867105.1 Liasis olivaceus | reverse complement strand
TAACCACAGCCATCTGGAATTGTCCCTTATTTTGCAGTGGAGAAAGACTGTAAAGAGGCATTAACCAGTCAATCTGAGCGACTTCAAGATCTCGGAAAGCACACTACTTGAAGTGCTGGGCAAAATACTCTCCCATTACAAGAGCTGTTTTTCTTGCAGTGTGGATGTCTTCTGAGACTTTAAGTTGAATAGCTAATCTGATTTGCTGTTGGCTGTACCCCATTCTGAGAACTCTCTAAGCTGTGAATGAACCACTGGCATGCTTTGTGAGGCCCTCTGTCTCCCTTCCCTTCTACATGTAGTAACAATAAATCTCTATGACTAAGAAGTACACTCTAGCCCTGAGAGGAAGAGATAATGCTCCTGAAGTAGTCATTCTTCCTGAGTCTTTTCTAGAACCAAATATGGAGAACATGACAAATTAGAATACATTCTGGTCTATGTAACCTAGTCTATGCTAATTGCCAATAGCTTTCCATAGTTTAGGTAGGAGTTTTTTCAATGCCTTCCAATTGATGCCAAAGATCACTAGTGTTTAATCCCTTTCTAAGAAGCTGCCTTATACTGAAACAGCTTATTTGATCCCCTTACTTCAGTACAGCTACATAGGTTGGGCCCAACGGTTATGTAGGATTGACTACTCTCAGTTTAACAACCTTTAGGAGGAAGGATGACCATTAAACTCAAATGCTGGTTAACTCCAAACTTTTGTCATTTGTAACTATTTACATCATTTGTGTAATTATGTAATTGAGGTAAATGACATCATTTGCACTGAAATTTATATGTAACCATCTAATGGTGGGTCCATTAAATGGGAGTTGAGTCTAAAGAACAACAACAAAAATGGGCCCATTGTATCCAAAGACTAACACAGCAAGGTTTCTTTAATTTCTATTATGAATTTATTTGCTGGAACTATCTTGAGAAGGTTGATCCTAACAAGCAACCTACTAATATTTTGAATAAACTAATGAACAAGAAAATGTTATATGGTAGATATAAACACCAAAAAAATCAACTTTTTCTTCTTTCCATCCTTGATACTGGTCATTCATTGCTTTAGCTAGCAGACTCTGAATTATCTGCAATTTCTCAATATCTTTATACAATCCTGCTTGTTCCATTATGAAGCAACTCATTGCCTTGCTCTGAAAGGGAAGACCAACCTATCAAATCTCAGAATGAATCCATAGGAGAATTTCCTGATACTTCAAAATGGATTCCCTCTATTCCTTTTAAAGTGAATTTATAAATAAATCACATTCCATCAAGTTTCTCTCCACCTCTCTCTTTTTTATAGAAATATGAAATATTGTATATTAATCTTGACATAGCATCTTTACAGCCCATTACCACCATGACTTTTTTTGCTGATAGAATTTTTCAAAGCATGAGCCTAATTCCTCACATAAAAAAACCCTGAGCAGTCATCAATATTCTTTTCATATTCAATCCATGTAATATACATACCCCAAACATTTTTTTCCTTCAATGATTCAAGGGATTTCAGCAGAGAAGCCAGACTGATAGACAGGAATTCTGTCTTAATCAGGCTTATGGGAGAGAGATTTTCACAGTCTCTCAGAGAACGCATAATCTGAGGATGTTACAGAGCCTCAAGGATCCTGAATCAAGGGTTTGCAGTGAAAGCATGATCACTTTGTCCCTTCTTATGAGCAGGGGCCTGGCAGCTGAATCTGGGCTTCCTCCAAGCCCTCATGAGCACAGATGGCTCCAAGTCTTAAACCAGAAGATGGAGATAGAACCAATTTGATCTGGTTTACGTTTGAACTGGTTCTATCTCTGTGGGAACTGGCTGTTACATTGTCACACACTTTATTGGTTTAGCTGTAAATTCACATTTGTCCCGCTCTGCCTGGACACGTTGACTTATCCAGGCAGAATGGGAAGAAAAGCCTGGAGTATGTCTGACAAAGATTGGGCTTTGCAGCAGCCATAGAGCTGATAGGATTCCACTCCAGGCTTTAAGGACAACCAGTTTGCCCAGGCAGAGCAGGACAAATGTGAATTTATATCTTAGCTCTAATTGAACTGAAAATACTGTGACTTAATGACCTGCTGAAGAATTTAACTTCTATTGATTTCTTTTGAATAGAATTTTGTATGCATTAGTCTGGATGAACATTTCCTCATATTTTTATATGAATGTATGCCTATTTAATTCAGTAGGACAAGGTGGATGGATTCCGCATTGTAGTAGCAATGAGTACACCATTGGAAGACCTGAAGGGCCAGGTTAGGGACAGATTGTCATGGAGAAAATCTATCTATGTGGTTGCTAAGAGCTGACACTGACTTGATGGCACATAGTCAATCCATTCAGTAGGACACTGGGCAAAAAACTACATTACATCAAATCAGTTCCAAGCAAAAGTATGATGAGTATGTTTAGGACTGTGGCTGATGCCTCTCAACTAGTAAACCTTTAAAATGGTGTTCATGATCATATCATTAATATTAACAAGGGAGAAAGCTAAATGAGGAAAAAAAGATCTCTCTAGGCATTCATACCCTCAAGGGAAATATCAAGCTATTTCTCCTTATGCCTTCAATTCTCTAAGTCACCAGGACCAAATTTTCTAACCTTTTATTATCAGGGAACACCATTCCTCTCAAAAGGAATTCTTTATATGAAAGATGTTTATCTGTCAGTCTTGCACTCCAATACTACTGTGTTTCTCAAGGGCATCAAATTAACTTTTAATTAAACTGTATTATTTAGGACAGGTCCCTGAATTTGTGATATCAAGGTGATGTGAAAGGACAATCCTATTTGAAATGTGAGTGGTTCAAAGGCGCCACAACGTTTGAATGCTCCCACTGTATTATTGGCTTTTATCTTTACTAAAACAATGTGGCTGTTTTTATGATGGGTTAGTGCATTCTCATTATTAACTACTCTGATATTTCTCATTTGAAGGGCTACAAGGGCTATTGTCAAAACCAGGTTTTGCCTAATTTAGTTGCACTCCTGGATGGAGAGACACAGAAAAGTTTGGTTAGAAAGGAAAGCTCTTTTAAAGAAACATATCTATTCCAAAGCCAGACCCCCATCAGAGTACCTCTTTTCGCCACTTAGTAAAAAGGATGGAGATTCTAAGATATTAAAGCCTGATTTTGAAAATACTAAGTACTAAGGTTGGTCTTACTCTATGATAACACCCAAGGACAACATCCAAAACCAGATCAGTTAAAAGAAGAGTTTTAAGTTTTATGTTATTTGCATAACATGCTACCTTTAGCTAATGTCAACTTTGGTTAGGTTTTTCATTGCTTTGCATGTTGTGTGAACCCCAGTATATTGGGCTAGTTTATGGTTCAAAATGGGTTACCCCAATAACCAGGTCAAATATGTCCTATGAACAACCAAGAAGAAGGTAATCAATGGGTCAGCTTAGAAAGTTACTCCCTAGGTCTTCATTTTGATTTCCTCTTCTTTTGATCCATGAACTATTTTTTTTTTCCTTCTGGTCATACAGGTTGGGAAAAATAATGCAAATGGGCTCAGGACATCCTCTGTCTGCTGTCAGTAGGATAGCTGTCCAAAAACACAACAGAACAGGGCCAAATTTGGTGGTGAGGGAAAGGCAGCAAAAGAAAGATCAAGTCTGAATATGGGCTGAATCTCACACCATTTCCACGTGTTTACCAAAAGGGCAGGGCTTCAGTTGCAACATTGCATCCACAATCTTACAGATTTTGACACACACGGACACACCATTGATGCCTCTGAATCAAACATAGCTCTGCTTTAGCTTTCCAGACAAGGGCATTAAAATAAAATAAAAAAAGCAACTAAATTCACATTAAAATAGTATTATTCCCTTGGACAGGGATTGAAAGCCCATTAAATACTGCAAGGCCTACTCTTGCCCCCTCTTCTGATAATTTCTGTATTCTTAGCCAGGCAGTATGCAGTGAGGATGTAATATGAACAACTGCTCAAGTTTATAGCATTAAGTGACTGGGAACCTTGCTTTATTCAGGGTTTCCAATTGCGCTCTGTAACTATGTTTATCCAGAGTTGTTTACATTCCCATTTCAGACCTTCCATTGAACCAGGAGTTGTGGATAAGGGCATTGTAAAGGATCATGACCTTGTCCCCTGAACACAGCTCTCATAGTCTGAAGTGTGCAAAATATTGCATGGGACCAAAATGTTTAAGTAAAAATAAAAGGCAGATAAATTCCACTGTAAACACGCTTTCATTTTCCTTGCCCTTAGTATCGCTAGCAATCTTATCTTATCTTTTCATTCAATTGCCTTTTCATTCATTCAATTTATATGGCTGTCTGTGTCGGGTTCATGACTGGGTGGCTAACACCATTAAAAGAAAATATAAAAGCATAAATAAATAGAAAAACAAAAACACCCATGGCTGGTGTGGGTCTTCCGGGCTGTGTGGCCGTGTTCTGGAAGTGTTGTTTCCTAACGTTTCGCCAGCATCTGTGACCGGCATCTTCAGAGTGCAGGAGCACAGACAGGGGCAGTTCTCTCTGTGCCCAGCTCTCACAAGTATTCTTCCTTTAGTGTAAGCCCTAAAACAGGCATATCACAGATCAAAACATTACAAAAGTCTACCTATCCCAAATTTGTAATATGGCCCCACTTGCCCCCTCCCCCATGTTAAATGTGACCCCTGTCCTACAGTAGTGTCACAGTGGGAGGTACACAGGTAATGTTAGCTCATTCCTGGTCTAATCCACTGGACAAACAGAATGGTTTACTAACCACCAGTGTAATCATATTTCTACTGAGACTGTTTTGAATGAAAGAAGTCCAGCTAAGGCAATTGCCCACGGAATTGGCAGGCAGTGAAATTCATTGATAATAATGCAAAGCAAATAAGTGCATTGAAGAGAGAGAAAGAGAGATGGGTAAAAATGCACCAAGGGAGACAATATTTCAGATGTACGTATTTTTCAGGATATTAAAAGTTTAAAAAACTATGGCAGCTGAGCAAACTGTAAAGATAACATTAATGATGCAGAAACCATTATGAATTACTGTTTTAAGAACCAGAACACCTTGTATAATAGGATTGGGGGAGAGTTGATGGAAGTGGGAGATATAAACAGCAACCCACTCATCTATTTCCTAGGCAAGCACATTCTTTTATGCTATGAAATAACATCCTGTTTGCATCATATTTGGAGAGGTCCCCTGCCCAGGTTGGTTGGCCACTTCAACTTCTCCAGCATGAGTTGGAAACTTATAATTCATGAATTTATCAGTGTCACTGTAATGGGTCTCTTGGCTCAGTAGAAAAGTACTTGCTGTGAGCACAAAAGGTGGAAAGTTCAATATCTGGCACCTCTGGATGAAGCTGGAAAAACCCTTGCCTGAAACCCAGGAGAGCTTTTAGCAGTCCATAATAAGAAGAGTGAATGAAAAGGACCAATGTTCTTAGTATAAGATCGTGCAAAGTTTCTCAAAAAGATTGCCTGTGTTTCAAAGGGAATCCATCAGCTACTTTGGGCAAGAGAAATAGCATTTTACTAGTCCCTCGTTTTCTCTAGTATGTGTGCACATCTTATCCCAAGGAAGCAAACTTAGTGAAGGCAAGGGAATATCTTCTAGAAGCTTTGCAGGGGTGGTTCAGATGTTAAAGGATGAAACAGGATTTCAATTCTGGGCTTGTTCTGAAGGATGCATTTAGCATCTAAACCACCCCTGCAAAGCTTCTAGAAGATACGCCCTTGCCTTAGGCAATCTGGGATGTCCAGAACATGTGGGTTGCTGGAGTTGGTTGTATCCAGGACACAGAGCCTGTCCTCCTATTCTTCTAGGAGGTTTTGCAACAAACCCTTTCACTAGATGGACAATTGACTCAGGAAATTGAAAGATTTCAGCTGTATTCATCTTAATGTTAAGGAATGTGTGGCCTAGTTGTTCTGTACCTTACCTTTTTATTTTTGCGGTCAAACACTACACAAAAAGAGTCTTGATTCAACTATATGTGTATATGACTATACAACCAGGTTATCTGAGGAGTTGTCTCACCCACATTATATCCACCTGCCCCACTCAGTCCAGCAGAAGGGGCATGTTGTAGACCCCACCAGTCAAGGAATTCTGGCTGGCAGGGTCTAGGAAGAGGGCCTTTTCTGCCATGGCCCCCACCCTGTGGAACAGCTTACCACCTGAGGTGCAGTGTGCCCCCACTCTCATGGCCTTCCGAAAGAGTGTGAAAACATGGCTATGCCAGATGGCCTGGGGGCCTGATGGGGGCTTGCATTATTGGAATTGGTTGGTGGGATGGTGGATACTGCTCCCCCCATCATCTTGAATTGTATATTGGCTTTTTATATAGAATTGTTACCAGTTATTTCAATGTAGATTTTTATATTTTTATTGTTTTTATTGTTTCAGATTTTAATTGTAAGTCACCCTCTGGGGGAGATGGGTGGCATATAAATGTAATAAATAAATACATGCTTTTTTTTTTTTTTAATACAGACATGACATGAACATATTTTATCAATCTGCACTTGCATGAAATTATTTTGGGTGGGAAAAGAAAAAAAAGGAGCTAAATAACTAAGATCTGTAAGAAAATGCAAGAAGCATAGCACAGTGTAAACATCTGGAAATTAACAGTGGTTAGTTTTAAGTCATCTCTTTAACCTGGGAAAATAAAATTAGGGAATCCAGAACTCTGAAATCTGGAGGTTTACTTGCATACTAAATTTGAGAACATCTCTGATCATAAAGCAATAGGTGTGATCTCCTTTAGTTAGAACTATTTTTTTATGTCACTCTCCAGATTCTAATATGAGTTTCCAAAACGATTTGTCATAAGGATCAATTATGAAATCACACTGATTCCAGTATGCCTCAGCTTGGGAGTCCTTCAAGCAAGCAGGATTCCAGCTCTGGGACTTACATTTTAGAATGGGCAGCAGCAAAATAGAACATCTGTAGAGAACAGCCAGGAAGGGAACTGTTCTGGCACTACATTCTGTGAGAAATGATTGGAAAAGCACATTATATTTAGCCTGAGAAATGATGAAGGGGAGACATGACAGTCACATTCAAATGAATGTCTGTCTCACTAGACACAATGGAGCTAACCTGATCTCTGTTGCTTCACAGGACAGGACTAAAACCAATGGATGAAAATTGCAGGAGTGAAGATTTCATATTTCTGTTCAGAGAAATAACAGACATAGAATGAGCGTGCCTGTGGAGGTAGAAGGAATTTCTTAACTAAAGCAACTTAAGCATAAATTAATTCACCTTCGGACTGTTAGGAAAGATGTAGACTGAGATAGGATAGGCCAGCCTGATCTTCCATAATCCCTTAAAACTCAAACATTCCTCCAATTTTATTGTATTATTCTTTTTGTCTGGAAGAGAAGTTTATGAAATTGCTTGCCTCCTAATCTTTGGAAAAAGGCAAAAACTGGAGGAAATTAAAAAGAAAGAAAGTATTTGCAAATTGGAAGAAAATATTCTGCTGGGATATACCATCACTGTAATCTGATCATTTCTGATCTCCAGTTAAGAAAAACAACATATAAATCCTGGTCCTATATATTGTCCAGGATCGACAGATAAATAGATAGATAATCAATAAAACAAAAACTTTTTTTAAAAAATAGGGGAGATTCATTTACAAAGGTAAAGACAAACTCTTAGAAACTTTGAAGAACATCATTGTGAAATTCTATCTGTTGCAAAGACCAAATAATCTCCAGACTAAAAGGATCACTCCATTGTTCCAGAAATAAATTCAAAGAGAAGCTAAGCTATATACCATATAATCTCAAAATGCTCTGGACTTCTATCTCTTCTTGTTCCTCAAACTATGTGTAGAAATGTAGGTCTTCATACCAAAAAAAAAAAAAATGTTTATAATAAAGACTACATTCTGTAGCAATTTCCTAGATTCCTGGGGTTAGAAATCTAGATTGCCAATGGATAAGTGAGCCTTAAAATCACTTCCCTGCTGACAAAAATTCATTTCTTATAACCGTCTCCATTTACCAGAATGTTGAATCTTTCCCATGGGGAAGGAACAAATGAAAATGTTATTTCGATGCTCATGAACTCATACCTTTCTCTCTGCTTTTTTCACTGCTGGCAATTCCATTCTCTTCCAAATTTGACTAAAGCCTGTGGCCTGAGGGAAATAATGATCTTCTAATAATCTTCAGAAAACTCTAATTCTGACTCTTTTTTTATTCTTCCTCCCCCCATTCTTTATCTAGAAGTTGCTTGCATTTTATGAAAATGGTAACATGTTATGCAATGTGTGGGATGTAATGTGCCACATTAACTTGATCATTCTGTTTGGTGAATGTGTTCATAATAGTAATAACTGACCAGCTACAAAATATATTTTTAATGGATATTCTGGCAAATGTGGCAATGGGGGATGAGGATGTGAAGTGAAAGTTAATGGCATCAAGGTCCTATTCATTTCTGTCCCATAAAGGCCACCAACAGTTGTGAAACATCTAAAGAAGCAAAGTATTAAAGATAAATAATTATGGTTTAAGAATCTGAGAGCTGGATTTCCAGGGAAGAAATGATGAACTGAAGACAGGTCCACTAAAAGAATGGAATGAAGAGGCACTGAGTACATGGGTCTTTGTAATTCCTCTCCATATCAGGAGAAGACTTGAGATCACCCACAAGTGCTCCAGATAGTTGCTCCTCATGAGGAGACTGCCGGACAGCAGTCTCCAGTGGGTTTAGAGCTCTGGGAGATGAGAGAATAGCCATCTTACTCAAACCACAGACAGCACCTTCAAAAGAATACTAGATTTGCATATTTCCTTTTCTAATCATTTTTGGAATTGCTTGTTAACTGCTTTTCAGCTATTAGGACCTTTGGATTGACATTTTACAGTACCAGGTGAGTTTCCTTCAATCCTTACTGAAAGAAGTTTTAAATACAAGTTTAAGGATTTTAAAAAATATATATATTTGGAATAAACAGCAAAAGGGTGATTAGAACTTTGATTTTGGAAACTTACAAATGGACTAAGGGACCAGATGGATTTGAAATGAGATTCTGGAATTAATTATAAGAATCCTTCCTATGGGAAAATGCTTTTTTTCTGAATTCTTAAAAAAAAAAAAAGATAGGATGGGACTTTGATGTTTGGACACTAGAGAGAACTAGAAGGAACTAAAGATTACAATTAAAGGAGAAGAACACTTAAATTTGACTTGCTAATAGAAAATGGAGCAAAATATTTTACCATTGGACATATTAAAGGATATTTTTGAACAATGGACCCAGAAATTAATTTTAAGAGTGTCTGCCTCTATAGATAGATTGTGTTTAAATGATGTTATGGAAGAGGAAGAAGTTTTACCTGACAAGATTGAGACTAATCTGAAAGTAGATTTAGAAATGACGGGCTACAAGAATGATATGGAAAAAGATGCTACACTGGACATACAAAAGACACCAGCTGATGTCTTAATAATTAAAAGTGATATACAAATAACAAACCAAGGTAGTGACCTGGATAATTTTCCAATATTGGATTTATAGTCTTGACAAGACTGAGTGGCTTTGGGTTTTGGGGCCTGCCAGTTCTAGGACTATGCCATCTTTGGTGCTGGATGGGGTTACACTGCCCCAGACAGACCTTGTGCACAATCTGGGGGTCCTCCTAGGCTCACAACTCCTGCTCAAAGAGCAGGTGGCAGTTGTAGCTAAGAGGGCCTTTGTTCAACTTCATGTTGTGCATCAGTTGCACCCATTCCTAGATCAAGGAGGCCTACTCACGGTCACTCATGTCCTAGTCATCTCCTGGTTGGACAACTGTAATGCACTCTACATGGGGCTACCCTTGAAGAGTATCCAGAAGCTTCAGCTGGTACAGAATGAAGCACTGCGGGCAGTTATGCGTGTTCCTAGAAGAACACACGTTACACCTCCGCTCTGCGAGCTGCATTCGTTACCAGTCTGTTTCTGATCCAATTCAAGGCACTGTTTTTGACCTTTAAAGCCCTATATGGCATGGGACCACCTCCTCCTGATTACATCTGCCTGCCCCACCAGATCCAGCAGAGAGGGCATGCTGTGGGTCCCATCGACTAGGGAGCTACATCTGGTGGGTCCTAGACGGTGGGCCTTTTTGGCTGTGGCATCTGCTTTATGGAACATTCTACCACCCAAAGTGAGGCTGGCTTCATGCCTTTTGACTTTCCAAAAGTCCCTCAAGACCTCTATGTACCATCAGACCTGGGACCCCAGAGGACTGGTGAAATATTAAGGTGGCTCTACTGTTAGTAGCGCCTGTTCTTCCCTCATATTTATATTTAATTTTTATTTTTCTATTAGTTTTATGCTTTATAATTTTAAAGCTTTCACTAGTAATATTATTAATAATTGTCTTGTAAATATTGTTTTTTAGCTTTGTTGTACACTGCCCACTTGTTTATGAGATGGGTGGCCATATAAATTTGATGAATAAATAAAATAAATAAATTTGCAAAAGAGGCTTGTTAAAGCTTTGAAGAATTCTGTGAGAAGGGACAAAGAAAAAATGAAAAGAAATCAAGTTCTAGGACATTATTTGAAGGGACTAAAGATCAAGATTGTTAAAAGGAAGAAATATAAAGTTGGTTTATTTGATCAAGATTAAAATAAATATGTTATCTCTAGTAACTCTTAATGGACTTTTGCTGATCAGGACTTAAATGATGAGGTTTTAAGGATTTGTTTATAGATAAGAGATGGGATATGGGAAGAAGAGATCATTTGTTGTATTGTAAGAGAAGGTGATAAATTACTAAAATTATTTATACTTGTGATGAAGGTGGAAGTCATTTCTTTATATATTTCTTTTCTTTTTCTTTACTATATTCTTATTTTTTCTTTCTTTTCTATTTTTTTCTATTTTCTTTTTTTTCTGCACCTATTTTTTCTTTTATTTTTTCTTTTGTATTTGTTTTTTATCATTGTAAGTGTAATTTTTAATAAAATTACTGTTAAAAAAAAAAGAATCTGAGAACTAAGGCATCCAAGCAGTTAAATCTTGCAATGTGTGTCGTATCCTCCCCAAACTTCCACTGACACTGCGTTGGGGCATTTTAGAGGGAAAATGGCAATGACCAGTAATGGTGGCCATCTTTTTGCTTCAAACCTGCCAGATTCATTATGTTGGGACATTCTGAGGGACAAATAGCAGTGACTAAAAGTAGCCTTCACATTTTTTTTGCATCCAAAATCCCCAGACCGATGCTTCTTTGGGACACTTTTAGGATAGTCTATGTATTATGACTCTAATATGCTTCACTGAAGCACTCTGCAATGGAAGCTGATGTTCTTCACTTCAGCAAGGCCCATAGGCTATTCAGTTTGCCTTGAGGAGGCATTGGGTGCCATTCCAGTTCACTCCTCTAGCATATATAGTAGCCTGAAGAACAGATTCTGGATGAGTGCCGAAATTCAGCTACAGGCTTACTGGAGGAGACAACTGAAACAATGGAAACCAATGCGGTAGCTTGCTTTGCTCTTCAGAATCAGAAGGCTGTGAGGCTTTGCAAAGCAATGTCAAAAGTATGCAACGACTTCCTTCTTAGAGTTGCAAGGCCCTATATCAAGGAGAAAACAGCAGCACCACATCTCACTATTTCCTTCCTGCCCCAACTAATGTTGAGAAGGAAAATGGCAACACACAAACGTCTTTATTCTCTCAATGTCCCACATGAAAAGAGCACTGTAGAGGAAGGTGGCAAATATCAGAGGAAATGCTGATGTTTCATTCAGAAGATGGTCTGCCCATAAGACAGCAAATATTTATAAAATGTGCTTACAGCATTTGTATGCTGCTTCAATCATGATTCTAAACAGGCATAAACAGAACCCTAAATCTTCTACCTGAGCCCATTCATTTTCATAGGAATGCTAAATAGTCTAAACCGGCTCCATTTGGTTCAGCTTCCCAAAATGAAAGCACAATCATATTGGATGTTGTTCCATCGCTACAAGTTTTCTGGAGCCAAAATATCAATCTTAGTGGGTTTGAAATTGAAATTCAAAATGAGCATTATGTCCCCTCTCTCATCCTTACCTATTTTGTTCCAGCCAATCTTCCTGACTTCAATTTCCTGTCCAGCCAGTCACTTACTTTTTTAATTACTTCTTCTTCTTCTTTTTTTGGAAGGAAGGAAAGAACAGAGAAAATCACATTTCCCAATAGCCCTTGTGACGTATTTACTTCTGGAGATGTAAGACAAAGGTTGTGAAGGTAGGGTGGTAAGAAGGAGAAAAATCCTTCTTTCTTCTAATCCATTTCCCCTAAAGCAGCGAACCAGGTATTTAGCAGGTTGAGAACTATAGAGAAGTGACTTGCAGAGAGGAGCAGATGGAGGGATGTGGGGAGAAGGAAATGGCTGGGTGGAAGAGAGACACAAGGAAGCAATTGGACCTTCCTGGAACCCTGTTAATTGAGTTCAGTTTTGGTTAGGACTGGGCATAGAAGAAATTGATGTACTTTCCAGTTTGGCAGGAAAACAATTCAGGTACCAATAAAAGAGGGTACGTGTAGCTCAGGGTTGAACTGTGGAGCCCTTGGGGTTCTCTGAGCTTGGCTGTTTTCTTGCTGCAAAAAATTACCCCGCTAGGTAACATCTTCAGTGCTAGCAATTCAATTCAGGTCTGATCAGCATGGCTCCCCATATCCCTATTTGTTCTAAACATTTATTTCTAATGCCTTTTTTTTTCCTGGTGAATGAAATGTGTCCAACCTATTTCAAAATAACAAAAAATTTATGGAGCTATCTGAAGCTGCAGGTACTTGCAAAATACGGATCCCGTGCAGAAAATCTGCTTCAGATCGTTCAAGAACTGTCTGGACCCCATTTCTCCTTTGGTGAGAAGAGTTTCTAATTGGTCTGAAAGCAAGAGACATTCATTCTTTTTCCTCCAGTGGATTTGCTTGGGCCAAGCCATTCTTGTGAGTTGAAATGACTCCAAATGATGATTTAATATGGAGATTCCAATGACACCAAAAGTCTCGTCTCCATATTTCCTAATGATGGTACACAGGTGCAGATGTACTACAACAGCCCTAATGGCAATGTTTCTAGGACATCCAAGTTGATTTGCATGCTGTGGCTGGCTTTTAATTATACACACTTGTGTATATCATGGAAAACGTATAGCTTGGGACTCCATTATCTAGCAGAAGTTACACAAACAAATGCCAAGAGAGAACAGAAGATATAGAGGGAAAATTTCTACCACTTTTTGAAGGCTTCCAGAATCCATTGAATCACAACCAGGACAAATTAAGAACTACCAGAAATAAAAGAAGTGTTCTTTAAATACTAGAAATGACTGGGAAATAATAATTGAGATATAAATGTCATAAATACCAAGAATTGACATTATCTCTGTTGCATGTCTTTGACAGGATCCATAAAGCTCTGACTCACAAAGGGATTGTCCTATTCTTATTATTTCTCAGTTGGAAATAGAAGTTAAATCTCATTTTATGAAACCTTGATGCAATGGACATGACATGCAGCAAACAAAATTTCTACTGTGATTTATGATTTCTGCAATGATGTCACCGCACAAATAATGGACATTGAAGTAAATGATATAGCTTGCATTCTTTGTGTGCTGATGTCATCATAGAAATTATGTAAATCCTCTATAATGTCCCACTGTCAGATTCAATGGACATACCTCAGTGATGGGCAACCCTTCCCCCAATTAGGCCACTAAAATGATGTATCATTATAGTTCTGAGTTCTGCTTCAATCAGTCCCTTTCCACAGACCCCCCCTTCATGTTCCAAATGCATGTCCGTCACTATACACTGAGTTTTAGTTCTTGCTACATTGTATTACAAGAACTAAAATTAATTTCTACTTAGTTTAATTTAAATGTGACTGGTCACAACTATGGGCTTTAGCTTATCACATTTAATAACTATCAGGAGTGTTCTACGTCCATTCACATGGAGGAGAAACTCCTTTCCAACTTTTCTACTCAATTCAGCAAAGAGAGTGGTCTGGATGTAGTGGGGATGTAGGAATTGAGATCAGCATGCAGATCCCTACATTTCTCCCCATTGAGACATTCCGAAGAACACATGAAGAGGGCTGTAAAAACACTGACAAACTGAATTTTGGTCTCAAAGAATGTGACACGACTCTGAAAAGTTACTGCCCCATCTCAGAATCTCCAGTGAACTTATGGAAATTGGTGTGACTTATAAAGTATGACAAAAATGGATGAATCCTATTTATTGTCTGATCCTACTTATGGGTGTTTTATCCAGCTTGTGCAACCTGTGATGGAATGGACTTATGAAGGCCAGGCTCAGGGAGATAAGCATGTTCTTAGCCCCCAACAGGAGTGTGGGAAGTTCAAGAAGATGAGGCTGGCACCTCCCTAAGGAATTCACGGTGTTGTGGCTGGCTGGCTTGGGAACTTGGGTTCAGTCTGGGGAGATTTTCTGTCTGGAGGTTTTAGCTAATAAATGCAACAGAACTGTATTTGCATTGTCTCTTGGAGTTCTTTGGGCTGAACCTGACAAACCTGAGGATTGAGGCCTCTCACTTGTATTTGAGATACAGGGAGTAGGCCAACCAGGACAGGATTGGGAATTTGAACTTCAGAGTAATCAATAATTCTTTGACAGAAGGAATAATGTCCCCTGTCCGAAAGGAGGAAGTACTCAGGCACCATCTGAAAAGCCAAACTTGAATTCTACAATCTGATTATTACACCCTAGTAGGGTCTGGAACAATGGTGATTCCAGAAAGTCTTGGAAGATATTGATTATTTAGATTCATTTCTTGGACACCATGATGGATGATTTATACCGGGGCATATAGGAAGACTTAAGCTATAGAAAGGACAACAGGAGGGCAACCTCGTGATTTCTCCTAGATCCTGCAAAAGCTTCTGATGTCATCAAGAAGTTTCACCTTATGTTGAACATGGCTTTACAAGTTCAGCTGGCATCAGAGGAATATAATGCATTTCTCCAACTCTGTCCAACTGTATTGATAATTAATGTGTTCTGTGTCCAATTCAAAGTGCTGATTTTGGATTTAGGACAGTTGATGGACCATCTATGCACTTACAAATTATCTACTTCTTGAGATCCTGTTGATCTTCTCAAATAGCCCATTTTTAAGAACTGTACAACAAGCAGGAATTCATGAGCAGGACTTCTCAATAATGGCTCTTCCTGCCTAATGCAATTCCAAGTTATGTACAGCTGCCTTTATGTATTTCTTCTAGTTGTTTGTTCTGTTAACCAACTGGCTTTTCTGATGCATCTTACACTCATTATTTACGTTTTGGAATCAGCTATTTCAATAAGTTATTCTTTGGGACCCATTTATTTTTACCTTTACCTAAATGTTATCAGAATTTATGTTTTTATGGACTTGTTATATTGTAAATTGCCTTGGAAAAACTAGTCTTGCAAGTAGCTAATAAATGTAGTAAATATATAAACCTTTTTTTATTCAGCATGCCAGTAAAAGTCTATCTCAATTACCCTTGGCATAGATTAAGAGTTCTAAATCTCCTACTGGTTATAATCCAACTAGGAATTAGGAATGGAGTTCTTCGGGATTTTTTTAGGCTTTAAGGAATTTTACTTAGCATAGCTGCATACAAAATTGCATTTTAGGATCATATCTATTAAAATGTGGAGAAGAAGATATACTTTAAAATAATGCACATTTTCCTGTTTCTTTTTGGGGGGGAGGGGAAGTCTCCCCTCCCCCCCAAAACTCTACCCCAATTTTTAAAAAAAAACTTAAGGAGAAAGGAAGCTATGCTAATGTTATTTCTAGTGGTGATCCCTACATCCAAGCTGATCCCCATGTCCATCTGAAACTGTTGGCAAATTTCTCCTTCTCTTGGAGAATTTGGTCAAATGGTATCCAATTTCTCACTTTTCTCCCCACAACTTGAATGGAAAATTCCAAAAGGCAACTCTCGACTCTAGACTTTCATGGATGACTACTGCAAACAATCTGAGTGATTTCCCCAACATCACGCATATCAAACCACCAACAATGCAGAAGAAAGAGGATTTTTTTTTTTTTATCATCTGAACTCCAATCTACAGCCTTACTAAAGCAGCACTGATTTAGTTCTGTCACTTTTAATGCAATATATATAAGTTCATATTCCTATATATCCCTAAATCCAGTGGTTCAAAGTCTGATTTTTCATTAAATTTCTACTTTGTTATAATGCTGAGATTGCCAGCTGTATCCCGTTTCCATTGCTGTGACATTAACTCAGAATCTAGCACAGGTGTGTGATATGTGTGCAAGGATTTAAATGGATGATAGTTTAACTCTTTCCTGATATCACATTTAGGCATGAAGGAAATCTGTATCATACATTTCCATTAGGGATAAGGGCCATTTACGATCCATCAGAGCCTTCAGTGTGCTTCATAACCCTTTCAAATGTTGCCTCTAAGTTGTATTTTTAATGTGGTAAGAAGGAGAGACTTGTTAAATCCGCACAGGGTAACTATTTTATTTTATTTATTTTTATTTATTTTTTATTTCTCTAGCTGCCCGTCTCAGCCAAGTGACTCTGGGTGGCGAACAAGCATAAAAACAATTAAAGCAAGCATAATACAGCACAAAATAAATATATATGGCAGCCGAGAAAAAATTATCCTGTAATTTTTGTTGTGTAGATGTTAGCAATACCGTTTTCACTAGGCGTTCACTGAACAGTAGCACAACCCCAAGATAAGGACAGTTTATATCAATTGTATTTATGATTTTGATTTAATACAATTAGATGCAAATGAAAAGATCTGATTTAGTTTTATTCCTAGTCTCCTCACTTTTCTTCTGAAGGCAGTATTTGTTTTTCAGCTGGCAACATGCAATTCAGATTTTTTAAAATTTTCTCTCAAGTCCGTCCTTCCTTCCTTCCTTCCTTCCTTCCTTCCTTCCTTCCTTCCTTCCTCTATCCAACGTTATTCCCCTTCTTTGGTTGCTCACATTTCCAGACTTAAAAAAAAAACATTGAACACTTTCCTTTCAGATTCAGTTGAAGCAAAAGAAACAGAGATGATGCTAGAAAGATGAATATATAATGAAAGATGAGACAATTGCCTACACCAAATCTGTACCCCATCCACAAGAATTTCACCAAGACTTTTTTACCTCCTGAAACCACCACCCTCATCCCCCCAAAAGAAAGCAATTTTTTCTCATCAAATTGAATAGGGGAAAAAGTAGAATAAATTTCTAGCATGCAACTATTAGGAACAACAAATGTGAAAGAGAGAAGCACAACCTGCCTTTGATTTATTCAAGCAATCACTCCCATTTGCACATAATTTACCAGCACTTCTTTCAACAAATGTTTTCATTTACTAGAATTATGAGACACTAGGTATGACAAGAAATAATTTTTCCCTTCTGTCAGATAGAAAACATCAACAGTAATAGCTAGTCTTAATATATAGCAGTCTGGCCTCAAAAAATCTAAAAGGATGTGGCTCCAAAGAAAGTGAACAAGGGAAAAGAAAGGATACTTAACTTTGCAAAATATAAATGCATCTTCCAAACAGAGTTTTTCCTCGTGTCCCCTAGCCACAGAAAGAAGATGTCCAGATAGCTGCTTTCCTTCATCTTATCTGCAGCCCACAGCTGAACTAGCTTAAAGTCATATTTAGTGGTTCCTGTTTTAAGGTAGTGTTTTCCCTCTTCTTCCAACACAATTTTGGCCATGGATATATTCTGGCATGCTTCATGGAGGATGTGGTTGCTAACACAGTCAGGGGCTGGGAATTGCCCAGCTCTTCCAGCCTACTTTATGTTGCCTTCTGGTCATTGGAAATTGGTCTCCGCTGCCATTTTGACTTGAGCTGTAGGAGAGACCAGACATGTGACTGCTGCAAAAGCATCTGCCCACATAATCATTAACCGATACTTCCCCAAGTGTTTGCCAGGTTGCTTATAAACAGGAGTTCAGAGCTCTTTCTGAAAGAGAGATGGGTTCTGCCAAGTACAGTTGCTCCTTCAGTCACAATGATGCGCATTACAGATTTTCTGCTGCTTTTACTGACAAGGAGCTTCCTGGGGTCATACTTCCGCCATTTTTATTATTTGCAGGTCACCATTTTGCACTTCTCCATTCCATCTTTGAGGCACTTGATGCTGCTAGCCACAAGGTCAGAACTGGATCCCTTGGTCATTCACCATCAGCATTCCCTTGCATCACTAGTTAAGGAGAGATCTCGCTTATCGTTATCTCGCAGTCGTTTATGCAGGATGCATGGGATAAAATGAGAGGAAAAATTCCAGTGTTCCTATTCCATGGAAACCCTCCTTTGGGCCAGTTATGTCTGCCAGGCTTTTTTTTTTAATATAATTTTATTGAAAGTTTTAAAAACACGAGTAAAAATTAATAGAAACTAAAATAAATTAAGAAGGAGAAAAAGAAAAGGGAAGAAATAGAAGAGAGAGTGAAAGTGCAAAAAGAAAAACAAGAGAAGGGAAAAAAGTAAAAGAAAAATAGAAACGAAAGAGAAAAGATATAAAGCAGTGGTTTCCGATCTTCTTTACAGAAGTTATAAGTGCAATTGTAGATTTGCCTCTTTCTCTAAAGTTACACTGTGACTCTCTTCTTGCTATAATCTATCCTATCTAATTGTCAAAACCATACATCTCAAGTTTTTTTTTTTTTTTCTGTTTTGTGCAAAAAGTCCATAATGGGTTTCTAATCAGCAATCAGTGTAGATAATGCCTTTTCTCTAATCCAACAGGTTGATTTGGCCATCTCAGCAAGTTCTATCATCTTTGCCAGGCTATTTTTTAACACTGGTTTAGCACTCTTTTAGAAGAGCACTAGACCCATGTTCTCTGAAGGTTGAGTCATGGCAACTGGACTTCTTTTCTTTTGGTTTGATACATTTCACTGCTTATCCAAGCAGCTTCTTCAGTCTAGAAAGTTGGTTAGTGGGGACCAGTTGCCATGACTCAACCTCCAGATAAATCCACCTGCGTGACTGAGAATCTTCATCAACATAGACCCATGTTCAGAAGCAGCCAGTCTGACAGGCCATAGTGCAGAGGACGGTTGTGCCGAGTAGGGACATTGGGGTGCTTCCTTCTGCTTTCTCCTGGATACTTGGCAACTGGCTAAACCTAAATGCCTGCATGTACTTACTCAATTCTGCCCCACCACATGTTAGGAAGAGTGATTGAAGATCGTTTAACCATCAACTAGTGGGATGGGAAACAAAACTGAAGGAACCCACCAATTCCCTTTCCTGTCCTTGGCCTGCAATAAGTGCATAAGGACAGGATCCTTCACTAGCCCCATGACTGTTGCAGATTAGGGAATAGCAATGGGGGTAGAACAATTTATGCTGGCATACTTTTCTGCCTGCTCAGAAACTGCTGGATGGTTCTATAATGCTGCCATATGAAGCAGCCCTCAGTCAATCATAATAAAATCTTACGTTAATTATGGTGAGATTTGCATTTAGTTCCTTCTGGGGTAAAAACTCACCAACATTTGCACACTTTCATGTAGGAGAGAGGAAGACACTGAGATTTTTTTAAAAGAATCCAAAGTGGAAGAAATCAAAACTGAGTGATGTTTCCACTTGTGGATAGGGCTTTGAGTGCATAGCTTTGAATCTTTCAAGATTAATTCACCATCCACAAAGATACCTAAACTCAAAATAAGGAGGAATTTCTTGAAGTCAGACTTATTGAGCAGTGGAATAGCCTGCATCCTGGAGTCATGGGTGCTCCATCACTGGAGGTTTTCAAACAAAGGTTGGACAGCCATTGTTTTGAGATGGTCTGAGGATTCCTGTCCTGGGAAGAAGGTTGGACTAGAAGACCTCTGAAGTCCCTTTCATGATTCTAAGGCCCTGGATCTCCCCTATGCAAACAGTTTTGCTATGACATCATCTGCCCACTCAGGAAGTTTAACCCAGTGATGCTGCCCATCAATATGTCATTGGTGTTTATGTTTTTCATAACAGGAAACCCCATTGCTGACTTCTCATATACTGTATCTTCTGTACTTTCAATTTTCATTCTGCATTTGCCTCCACAACCCTCTTGCTCTTAAAAACTAATTTGTAATGTACATTTGGAGAGCCTTTCTTCCTAATATTTAATATAAGTGATAGGGCACCTCTGAGATCCACTGGATTCTTGTGGATGAAAGAAAGAGGAAGCATTGACCTAGCCTGTGTTTGCCACAGGCATGACACGCACAGAAACTCAGCATTTTTCAAGAAAAATAGTGGTGATGATGATGATGATGATGCTTTGACAAGTTGCAAAGTCCAGCACGCCTTAAGATAAAGGAGTCAAGACACGCAGCCCAGTTGTGTACTTCAGAAGGCAGCTGCCTTTTTGACAAGAAAGCACCACAGTTCAGTGTTTTATAACTAGCTTACATAGCATAAATCAGGAGAGTGCTTGGGAGAAGCTGATTAAATTCGCCTGTGGTTTGGGAGTCCTGCAAAAAGCAATCAAAAATCTGCAGTGGAAAAAAAAGTTATTTATCCCAAACAAGCTAAGAACAGAATTTTGTCATTCAGTGGTAAAATATTTAATAGAGGTTGAATTAATCCATTCTGTTGCTAGACAAAAACTCCTTCCCTTCCAGGTGGCTGTTGGGGAAGACCCACAGGAGAGGTCTTTACTAAGACTCCAAAGCCAAGACTGGACGTGAAACAGAAATAAGAAGGATGCATCAGAAATAATACTAAAGTTGATGGCATTAGCAGAAATGGCAAAATTGATAGTTTTGATTAGAGAAAAAACATTGACTAACTTTAACGCTAATTGGAAGCCCCTTTTGGACTTTTTGTGGGCAACAGAAAAAAAAATGAAATTATGATGTATGGATATGATGATTAGTAAAATTAATAGACTATGGAAAAATGTATGTTGAGATGTAGTTTTACAGTAAGAGGTTATTTTGTGTTTCATTTTTATCTGCTGTATAAGGAGTTGGGAGTCATTCTTTCGTATTTCTGTTTTTCTTTTCTTTTTCTGTTTTTCAGCACTTTTGTTTTCGTTCTTTACAACTAACTTTCTTTCTTTCCTTTTTCTTGATTATTAGTTTGTGTTAGTTTTTATCTTTCTGCTTTTTAAAAACTTAATAAAGCTATTATATAAAATAAAAATAAAAATGAGACAACTCCTGGCCCAGCACATCAATTCAAAGATATAGAAGAGGGACACAGTTGTCCCCAAAGGGTAAAACTCTGGGGTAGAATTTTACAGTTCCCCTCAGAACAATAAGCATCAACTTACTACAAAATAAGCATGCAAATACTCAGTGAAGGGGAGATGGATAGAAAGGACTGAGCAAGACTTGTGAGGGGGTTAAGGCAGAAAATATTTGATTCCATCTGGCCAGCACAGTAGCAGAGATGTGTCCCATCAGATACGTTCTGAGGTCCAGGAGCCTGAGAAAACTTTAGTAATAATCACTGACCAGAGACATGGCAGCAGGAACAACCTCAGCTTGCTTTCTGATGATTGCCTGTTTTCTAGCAATACATTCACAAATAAAAGAAAGGGATTTTAATTAAACATCAGTGAGATCATCCTGGTATTACAACTGGTTGCCAGTGGCATAGACTGTAGATTCTCCCTTTTTAGAGGTTTCTAAGCAGAGTACTGGATGGCCAGCTATCAGGACACTGAAGCTGTAGATGTTTTTTCATCAGCCAGGGAAGAGGGTGGTGGCGGTTAGACGACATTTGAGATTTCAGCCATTACTTTGAATCTACCTTCATGGATGATCCAAACCTATGAGTTAATTATTTTCATTGAAAATCATGTATGAATTTCTCAGTTTGCTCTTGCTCCCATCCAAAAATCTGCAGAACATCAAGCCTTCAGAATCCTTCCTCTGATGGGCATTACTTCCTTTTTTTTTTTTTCTTGAGGAAATGACATAGTGACATGGGTAAAAGGTGATTTAGACAGACTGCTGTGTCACAAATTGCTGGGAGCTGATTTAGAGACCTTTCCTTTGTCAAGGAAGACAGTTGGGTGTCTGCTTTAAAGAAATACTGGGAATATTTTCATCAAAGGTCTGAATTGAAAAACAGTGGGAGGTAAATATCTGAGAAGGCACGAAGAAAAATCACTAGATCCACGCAATTACGATTAACAGGGGGACAGTGGTAGTTCAATGAAGTAATTCAATCTGGTGTCCTACATTTTATCAGATAGTGATTGTGAGCTTTGACACAAATTGCTGAGAAAGAGAATTGGAGTATCATTCTCTTTCTCTCTTTCTTTCTCCCACAATGCAATTCCCTTGCTTTGTTATCATCAGAATCACTGCCTTCCCCTGTTCCAAATCTGGAAGGTGAAAGCTTTATTTTCTTCTAAGGTTGACATATTTGACCTGGCCTTTAGTGTGAAGCATATTATCCATTCTGGTGAAGGGAGAAATGATTGTGTACTTCCTAAGTGGTTAAACCATAATATTTCCTGCAAGAACAACACTGGGTTATTTTTACAAAATCATAGAATATGTTGAATCAAGCTTCGCAAAGCCTCCTCGTTTAAGAATGGCTCAATGGATGAACTCCATTTAATCTTGGTTGGAATACCTCCAGCATGAAAAAGTCAACTAATGACATAAGTAACTAGTCCTGTTGTCCTGTGGCCCTTACAGTCAAGATGTCTCCTAACATTCAAGAGAAATCTAACTCCTATAGCCTTCTCTGTAGAGCTAATCTGCCCTGTGGGACAAGAAAATTTTGTCACTTTTTTTAGGAAACCAACAGACCTTTAAAGAGTTCCTTGATCTTGTTTTTTCAGAAGTAAAGCATCTAATCCCATCAAACTTTTCACATGACTTGTTTTTCATAGCACGTAATAGAACACTAGTTATAGATTCCCTAGTTAGGATAGAGACCTAGAGATGTTAAAAAAGTTCAATTTTTGTGCATTCAATGTGCCCTAACTTGATCTTCATTTGTTGGTCAAATGGGTGGCATTAGAATAGCCTACCCCTCACTATGTTTGTAACTGCTGCAAAGATCAGTAGTCGCTTCTTTAGAGATCTTTCTTTTTCTCTCTTTTCTCTTTTGTTATCGTTCACTTTTGCTTTTATTCTTTCATATTTCTTTCTCTTTTCTACCTTTCATTTTATGTTTCCATAGTTTTTTAATCTCATATAAGGTTTTCTTTTCATAAAAATTATATTAAAAAACAGAATAGCATACCCCTGCATGCTGTTCTTTTTCAGGGAATGCAATCTTCTTGGCTTACAACACACATTTCTTAACTACCTCATTCAGATGACATTAGACCCAACTCTCATTTCCATATAACAAAGTGGGTACAAGCATGCTTTATACATAGCCATGTTTGTGTCTTTCAACACACATTGGTGCTTTACAACAAACCACATACCACTCATTACCTTTCTATCAACAAATTATGTTACTTCCTTTCCATTTTTTATTATTTTTATATACTTTGCAAATTTTCACTATTTTCCCTATCAAATGCAACTTCCTCAGTCTCTCATATATTGATTTTCAGAGCTTAGTTGCAGTATACAAAATTCACTGCAAATAATTTTTTAAAAATGGAGCATCTTCTACATAGACGCCTTACACCCCCAACCAACATACCTCTAACATAATCTCAAACATTCTTTATACCTTCATCTATAAATAACCAAGGAGACATCTCACATTCTTGTCATAGTTCCTACTCTGTGTTGAACCATGCAGCTTTCCAAGTCATTTTATATAGCCTACAGCAATATATTCTATGTGTTAAGGATGTTGCCCAGAAAGACCAGGGTGCTCAATGCTGCATACAGGCTGTTTAAAGGCTGCCCAAAGTCTAGGCCATGGGAAATGCTCCAGAAGGAGGAAAGGCACAGCAGTGGCCTGGCGGTTTGCATCTGCCTCACCAAGTTAGTATTTGGGCAACAGCAGGGCCTAGTTGGAAGGGCCACAAAGTTAGCTTCTCACATCAAGTAGTATCACCCTCCAGGAACCCTTACCTGCTCTAAGTCTCCATGGTGGCTTCTAGGGGGGTACCAAGGTCTCAAGGCAAGGACAGGGGGAGGTGAGGCTAGGCCCAGGAAGATGGGCAAGGAGGTAGGGAAAGGATAAGCAACCAAGCTAGAGGGCTCAGTCTGGCTACCTACTATAATGGTATCTATACCACCACTAGGCATCTCCTCTTCTTGGAATACTTCCCATGGCCTAGCCTGCATGTCTACATAGAGCGCTATATTCTGGCCCTGCTGGACAGCACCCTAAACCTCTAGAAAGGATGGTTGTGGGCTGTATAAAATGACTTGGAGAGTCACCTGTGGCTCACACGGTGCAAACTGGGAGCACTGGACTTCCGGGGAAGCAATGGCAGCCTGAAGATGGCTCTGTGAAGTGGTGAATGGATTGGCTCCTTAGAACTCCTCTCCAGATTAAGGGGAGGACTAGGATCAGCCCATAGAGGTTCCCTGTGAAGAGATCATAAAATAATGACCTGTGGCAGGTTTTAGAGCTCTGAGAGCTGGGTGGGGGAATCGTCTTGCCTAAGCCACAGTTCAGCACTTTCAAACGGACACTGGGTTCACCCACTTCCACTCTTAATCACCTTAGGAAATTGCCTATTATTGATTTTTTGGATGTTAAGAACCTTCAGAAGGACAAGTTTCATTACACTGGGATTTGAAACCCTCTCTTGTGGGAAAGTTTTGTTGATTGGAAAATAAACATAAGAGGGGACTTTGAAGGTTGACTAGAGGGAACCAGAGAGAACTAAAGATTACAATTAAAAGATAAGACACCCATTAATACGAGGGAACAATACTATTTGACTATAGAAGAAATTAAGGTTGTCTGGGAACAATGTTCCCAAGAAATTACTCTTAAGATTGTCTGCCACTATAAAAATGAATTTAACAGAGGCTACAGAAGAGGAACAGATTTTACTGGGCAAGATAAAGACTGAGGCTGATCTGAATGTGGATCTAAAAAAGGACTTAAAAATGCCAGACTACAAGAGCGATATAGAAAAAGCTGCCACATTGGATTTACAAATGAAACCGGCTGATGTCTTAATAATTAAAGGGGACATACAATACAAATAAATAAATCAGAAGAGTGACTTGAAAAGCTTTCTTATCTAGGATTTACAAAAGAGACGCATTATAGTGAAGAAATTTCTGAGAGGAGACAAAGAGAAAATGATAAGAAATCAACTTGTATATGCTGTTCTTTGACTATAATAAAGATTTGATTTGATTTGATTTGATTTGATTTGATTTGATTTGATTTGATTTGATTTGAACTTGTGGGACATTATTTGAAGGGATTAAAGATCAAACTTTTTAAAAGTAAATGAAAGGAATATAAAGTGGATTTATTTGACCAGGGTTAAAATACATATGTTGTGGTTTCTGGTAGCTATTTTACTGGGCAAAAATAAAGACTGAGGCTGATCTGAACGTAGATCTAAAAAAGGATTTAATTATGTTATCATTTCTGGTAGCTCTTAGTGGACTTTTGCTGATTAGGACTGAATGACAAGATTTTACAATTTGTTTATTGAAAATATATACATGTTGTGGTTTCTGATAGCTATTAATGGATTGTTTTTTTTTTTTTTAACTAGCATTGAATGATGAGGCTTTAAAGATTTGCTTATACACAGCAGATAAGAGATGGGGAGATATTTCTTTTGCTTTATTTTTCAGAGAAAATGATCAATTGGAATACAAAATGGATTTATTTGATCAAGGTGAAAGTATGTGTGTTATTATTTCTGGCAGCTCTTAGTGGACTTTTGCTGATTAGGACTGAATTATGAGTTTTTACAATTTGTTTATTGATAAGAGATGAGTTATGGGAAGAAGAGATTTTTTTATTGAAATATTAAAGAAGGTGTTAAGTTCCTGAAGTTGCTTATACTTGTCTGAAGGGATGAAGAAGCTATATATATAGCTTGGAGCGGCTGGATAGCGTAGTAGTTAGAACACCGCCTTTGATGCAGGAGACCAGGGTTCAAATCCTGGCTGGCATCTACCTTACCAGTAGGGGTCCTTGGGCAAAGACCCCCTAATGCTTCACCTGCCTACCTCAAATATGAGAGTGACATGAACTAAGAGAGTCATGCTGGCTCGGATGTCGCCCAGATTAACAAGGTCCACGTCAGATGTTGGGGAACCAGGACAATCTGATGTTAAGTGGGCTACCGGAATAAAACAAACCATACATGGACAAGACAAGAAAACTTGGAATTGATGGAATGCTACTACAACAGCAGACCTAATGAGAGGGGATATATGAAACATATGAGGGAACTATGGATAGACAGAAGGCCTACATCCACACTAACTGAGAAACAACTAGTTACCCAGCGCTTCAACATAGTAAAGAGGAAGCTGCTCTCACAACTCGAGATAGACCAACTCTACATTACAACCCGGACTCAAGCAGACCTGGAAGAACAAGCAGTTGTGCAGCCAACACCTGAAGCTACAATGTCACTGCCACCCCTTCCATTACAAAGCACAGCAGCTGATATAAGGCATAAGATCATGGATAAACTAGCTATAGTCAACCCTCGAGTCCGATTACCAAGGCTCAGTGGAGAAGTACCATCAGATAGTATGCTAGAAGATGCCAACAGAGCCCTCCAGACAATCCCTACTACCACCATAACTGAAACCAATGAATTGGTATATGCTACAGCCACTGTAATCCTGGAATTGCTTGGCTACACAATCAAGAAGAACAGCAGTACATACCCACCGTGGAAAATGAGATTGGAGGCTAAGATCAAGGCAACTCGGAGAGAAGTCAGTCAGCTGGTGGAACTACAGAAGCGTGTGGCGATTAAGGATAAGACTCGGCTACTGAAAAAATACATGGACCTGACTCCATCTGAAGCCCTAGAGACTGCTAAACAAAGGCTCACAGCACTGGCTACCAGGCTAAGGAGATACACTAGAGAAGCAGAGGCCAGGAAGATAAATGCCCTGTTCTCCAAAGAACCATCCAAAGTGTACTCCCAACTGCAGTGCAACCACAGAGCATCAGCTGAGCCACCAGCAGCGGAAACTGAACAGTACTGGAAGAACATATGGGAGAAAGAGAAGACACATAACACCAGTGCAAAGTGGCTGCAGGACCTGAAAGCAGACCACAGCAATCTCCCAGAACAGGAACCAGTCACCATCACAGTAGCAGACATCCAACAGCGGGTCAAGAATATGAAAAGCTGGACAGCACCTGGCCCGGACATGATCCACACCTACTGGCTAAAGAAACTAACAGCAGTGCATGAACGCCTAGCAGCACAGATGAACCAACTGCTAGCAGCAGCTCCCACCCAGACTGGCTAACACAAGGAAGGACAGTGCTGATCATGAAAGACCCTCACAAAGGAACAGCACCATCCAACTACCAGCCAATAACGTGCCTCCCCACAACATGGAAAGTTCTATCAGGCATCGTAGCTGCCAAGATACAAGACCATATGGGCCAGTACATGAGCACAGCTCAGAAGGGCATTGGGAACAACACCAGAGGCTCAAAACACCAGTTACTCATAGATAGAGCAGTCACCCGAGATTCAAGTTCTAGGCAGACCAATCTGAGCACAGCCTGAAATGACTACAGGAAAGTCTATGACTCAATGCCGCACACATAGATCTGTGAATGCCTGGCGC
The DNA here is from genome assembly GCA_030867105.1 of Liasis olivaceus. Lineage (NCBI taxonomy): Eukaryota > Metazoa > Chordata > Lepidosauria > Squamata > Pythonidae > Liasis > Liasis olivaceus. Next base: position 320,143,520 of record CM061349.1, on the reverse strand, counting down.
TATACAAAGTCAACAGGACACTAAGGACCTTCCTCAAGAACTCAATGGGACTGTGGAAGACAACACTGGAAGTGAACTCAAGACAGCTCGCACAAGTGGCCATCAAGTGCAGCATATACCAAGGTGATGCACTGTCCCCACTGCTGTTCTGCATAGGCTTAAATCCCCTCAGCCAGATAATCACAAGGTCTGGATATGGGTACAAGTTCAAGAGTGGAATCACCATCAGCCACCTCCTCTACATGGATGACATCAAGCTGTATGCTAAGAGTGAACGAGACATCGACTCACTGATCCACCTGACACGGATCTACAGTGAGGACATTGGGATGTCATTCGGACTGGAGAAGTGTGGCAGGATGATAGTAAAGAGAGGGAAGGTAGTTAAGACCGATGGAGTGGAATTACCAGTGGGCCACATAGCAGATATAGAGACCGGCTATAAATACCTTGGTGTCCCACAGTCACACGGGAACCATGAGGAGGAGGCAAGGAAGACAGCAACATCCAAGTACCACCAAAGGATAAGACAGGTCCTGAAGAGCCAGCTCAATGGGAAGAACAAGATCCATGCCATCAACATGTATGCCCTGCCAGTCATCAGATACTCTGCCGGTAGGGTGAGCTGGGCAAAGGAAGACATGGAGGCTGCTGATGTGAAGACCCGGAAGCTCCTCACAATGTACAGAGGTTTCCACCCCAAGTCCAACACCCAGAGACTATACACCAGCCGCAAAGAGGGCGGGCAGGGTCTGATGAGTGTCAAAGCCACTGTCCTGGATGAAACCCGGAGTATCCAGGAATACATCAGTAAGACGGCACCCAAAGATGAGCTGCTGAGAGAATGCCTCAGGCAGCAGCAGACATGGGAGGAAGTTCAAGCGGAGGAAATACCATGGCAAGACAAGCCCCTGCACAGGATGTACCATCGACAGATAGCTGAGGTGGCTGATATTGGGAAATCCTATCAGTGGCTGGAAAGGGCCGACTAAAAGACAGCACTGAGGCACTGATCATAGCAGCACAAGAACAGATCCATAGAAGCAGGGGTCTACCACACTAGACAGGACCCAAGGTGCAGATTGTGCAAAGAGGCCTCAGAGACAGTCCAACACATAGTGGCAGGGTGTAAGATGCAGGCAGGAACAGCATACACTGAACGGCACAACCAAGTAGCTGGCATTGTGTACAGGAACATCTGCACAGCGTATGGGCTAGACCCCCCCAAGTCCAGATGGGAGATTCCACAGAAGGTCATGGAGAATAACAGGGCTAAGATCCTGTGGGACTTCCAGATCCAGACGGACAGGCAGGTACTGGCTAATCAACCAGACTTTGTGGTAGTAGACAAAGACCAGAAGACAGCGGTAGTGATAGATGTAGCAGTGCCAAGTGACAGCAACATCGGGAAGAAGGAGCATGAGAAGCTGGAGAAGTACCAGGGCCTGAAGGAGGAAATTGAGAGGATGTGGAAAGTCAAGGACAAAGTGGTCCCAGTGGTGGTAGGAGCACTCGGGGCTGTGACTCCTAAGCTGGGAGAGTGGCTCCAACAGATCCCAGGAACAACATCAGAGCTCTCTGTGCAGAAGAGTGCAGTGCTAGGAACAGCTAAGAGACTGTGCAGAACCCTCAAACTCCCAGGCCTCTGGTAGACGACCCGAGATTGAGGAAGACATGTACCACCCATAGGGGTGAGAGGGAATTTTTTTTTCTTTTTTTCTTATTCTGTACCTTTTACTTTTTTTTCTTTACTTTTTATGTTCTTCGTTTGTATTAGTCTTTGATCTTTGCACTTTGCATTTGTAAACTTTAATAAAAATATTATTTTTTAAAAAAGACATAATTTGCAGCCTCAAATAGGCCATTAACACCTTATAGCAGATCTTACCCAGTGGTCTCTCCCAGGTTTTACTGCACAAATTCTGCCATCAGCTGCAATATCAAAGTTTCAGAATAAAAATAATATTGGATAGAACATTAAAAAAAAATGGAGAACTCTAATTGAAACAATGTATATGAGGTGAGTAGGCTTCAACTATGGAATCTTTTGTGGAAATCGGGACTTGCAGGTTGGTTGATAATGCAGTAATAATGGAAGCAAATATGCATAAGAATAAATGGAATGCTTAGCAAATTGAAAGCATTGTTGCTGACCACAGAAAATGACTTGGAAGCCTGGGTGCAGCCCATAGGTTACCACCCCGGTTTGAGACCCCTGATTTATAGCATTCTCAAATCTTGTCCAACATATCTGTACCATTCCTATACAAATCTCTAAAACACTTAGCATTCCCTCACTTCAGTTTCAGCCCCAATCATTTCATCACTTTTATTTTTTAATCCCATTCTCTTGGCTGGAGGCTCTTTGTTTATCCCACTTCACCTACTTCCAAAAGAAATATTTGATATTTCTCTCAAAGCCTCTCTAAATTTTCTCTTCCTCTTTTAATCTTTGTAGCTCCTTATTCTCTTTGACTACATTCTTTGCAACTATGATTATCTTTTTTCCCTCTGTACACAGGATACAATATCTCTTTTTTCTCAATCTCTTTTTTTGCATTAATAATTCTTGCATTTTTATCTCATCCACAGCCTCTTTCACTTCATCATTCCACTGAACATCCTTTTTCATACTTCTCATAAACATAATTCTACCTGCTTCTATGCAACTATAGGCATCTTCAGCTAGCCTCAGTTATGAAAAAATGATGTCACATGAGGTGGCATTGTGACTGAACCCCTACACTTTCATACTTATGTCCTGAAGTCAGATGCAAGTATGTAAGTCATGGGTTTATCCTAGGCCATCATGACACACATTTCATCACTTGCCTTCCTTCCTCATATCCTGTAGATGCCTATATCTGTAACATAATTCTTTTCATTTTGTTCCAAGTGTCTTCCATATCCTCTTTCTTTACATCCACTTTCCATTCATTCCACTGGGAGATTAATCGGTCTTCTAATACTTTTTCATTCAAGGCTCATACCTTCTCTTCCACTTTTACTCTAGTTCAGGGGTTCTTAACTTTTTTTGTGCCATGGATCCCTATGAGGATCCGGTGAAATCTATGGAACCCTTCTAAGAAAAAAATATTTAAATGCATAAAATAAAATACAGAGATATAGATTGTATTACAAATTAAATCAATAATGCTTAAATACCATTATCAAAACATTAACATATTCTCCCTATGGACCCAGGTTAAGAACTCCTTACCGTTCCTTTTACTTCTTTCCTTCCCTTCTATATCCATTTATTTTCAACATCCACTCTTGACATTACCACATACCAGTCTATCCCTCATTCAGACTTTTATCATTCTGGAATTTTTCACAAATTCCTGTTAATATTTCATTATAAACAATCAAATCAATAATACTTTTAGATTTACATAAACTCTCATTTAACTGATTAATGGGGGAAGGGGTGTCTATTAAAGCGGACTGTCTATTGAATAGGATTTTACTCCTGCATAATGTATGTGAAATATACATAATGTAAGTAAAATTTATGTAAATGTACATAAGGTGCATAAAATATATGATCATGGTCTGGACTGATTCGACTTTGTCCATTACTTGTAGTGAACATTATTACTTGAAACTCAGATTTTGTCCATTACATACAATGCCTGCTGAATCAAGGTCTATAAAATCAAGGCTTAGCGTACATTTATGCCTTTGCTATGCATAAATATGAATAGACATATTCAAATCATATATTTGAAACAAACATATATTTTTCTAAGCAGATGCTAACCGAACAATCACTACTCTCATTCATCCCTGAGTATCCAAATAGCCAATTGCTTCTTCTCTACTATCTCATCTTCCTCTTACCCATCATTCATGTCACTCTACAAATACCACCCCACACGACCACCCTACTAGCACCCAGCCCTGAATTGCATTCAGTTAGAAAGTTGCACAATTGTCCCCCAAACTCATCTCTGGTTCTTCTATTATCATTGTTCATTGGAGCATAACATGCAATTACAGTAACATATAGATTCTTACTTCCACATATGCCCATAACTATCTAGATGACACCAGTTCATACTATATGACTTACATTATAGCCTCTTCATTCATAATTAAACTTACAGCTTCACTTCCATGTACGTATTTGTCAACTCCACAAGTTCAGACCACCTTCATTCAGATCTATTACATCTTCTACTTTTTCTTAGTTTCACAGACATACATCTTACCAGCAGTTTTTCAGGGCCAGCATCACAATACAAGCCCCATTCTTTTTCTGTAGTCATCACAATGCTGCCTCTATGGGGCAAAGGTTGTGCTGCAATTCTACTTTTGTCATTCTGATGAAACAGCAAGACTCTGTGGGAGCTGCTGCATCATACCTATATTTCTTTCCTCCATTTCATTTGTTAATTCATATTATTTATCATTTACTCCTCTGCCATTCCAAGTTGTAATCTCCAACCAGCCATGGCATTTAGTATTTCTCCTAATTTAGCAATGACATCTTTTGGCTCAAACACAAAATCTAACTGTTGGTTCTTATAAGACCAAATGCTACAACTTTACACATAAAACAAGTGACATTGATCTCAACTCCTGATAACTTCATGGACAAGCACATATAGTTTTCTGGGCAACAATATGGAGGTATTTTGCTATTATCTTCTTCTGAGATGTTTATCAAACTACAGCTCAGGGATACAGTGGTGTTCTCCCAACTAAATTGTAACCAGGTCTGATCTTGCTTAGGTTTTTGATTAGAGATTAATCCAAGAAATTGCTGAATGTATATTCTAATTCTCCAAGAGGTGCTATTTAAGTAGTTAAAATGAGACTATCAATTTACAAGATGGAGATATTAGCCAGCTTGTGAGAGCACCAAGTTCTGCAGAAGAACTCATAAGAAAATTAGAAAACAAAAGTTGTGGTGGGTTTGTGGAAATGAACAAACAGAACATTGAACACTGGAAGAGATCAGTGAAAGCAATCAGTGCCTACTCAGTGGCCACAAAATGCTGACTTGATCACTGGAGGAGGAAATAGAAAACAAAGGGGAAGAAGAATGAAAGTGTTAACAGCAGAACTTAACACTGCAAGGTTCTGCTTGCTCCAACTGTTATGTTTTGAAGTTTCCTTCCAGTTGACATCACCCTACCAGAACCCTTTCACATGGTAAGGAAAATATTGATTTAGCAGACCTTTACACAACAGACTTAAGATGCAATGGTCAGAAATCCTGTTTTGTTTACATTTTCTTTCCAACTTATTAGTATTCTTTGCTCCTTCCTACTGTAGCCCAGAAATATAAAATTGACAGCATAAAACTCATACAAATTGGGGAAGGAAAATATGTCGAGGTCATTTTTTTTCACTTTTACATTCACAGCTCTACCCTCTTTGAGTTCTGATTTGTAGGCTTTTGTTAAATCAGCCCTCACCAGGAGAAAGGTTTCCCTTCCCTGTTATAAACCAGAACTCCCCAAGCTCAAAATTAAGTAAAGCAGCCAAAAAATATCACCAAAATGCCAGATTGGTATATGATACCACAATGGCTATTGTCAAAAATTATAAAACTGCCATATGCATAAGTAATGGAAGCCAGGCGATCTTTGAATGCTCCATTTTTAATGACCAAAGTCCATACCCTTTATAAGAGGGTGGGGTTACCTCTGACAGTTTAATTGCCTTGCAATCACCCTAATTTGACCTAATAATGTATGTTTAGCCATCAGTGAAGAAAATCCTTATTACTCAGGTTGCCATGTGTATTTAATGTGACATGTAAAGAGAAGAAGAGGAGGAGTGAGGAGGGGGATGGAAGGAGGGAAAGAAATGGCTGGGGAAAATAATATACCCTTTGATGCTGCTTCACAAGAGATGATGAGCAAAGAATATATTTATTCCAGCCCAATGGAAAATAATAATAATAAAAAGGGGGCCAACATTGTAATAAAGCAAATTTGATGGACTGCATCTGGAGTGACAGCTAATCTCAGGCTGTCTCCTGGTTGAATAAACCTTGTAATCTTTCCAAGAGGGAGCTGACAAAAAAAAAAAATCAAGTTTGATTACGTTCAGAACTGTATTTGGATTTTTCTTTTCTTTGCCAATGTCTTTAAACAAAGATTGACTGAGAAGCTGGCAAGAGGTTGTCTGAGAAGAGAAACCCTACTGGGAAAGTAGATTTGGTGTCGCCAAGTTTTTTTTGTTTTTGTTTTTTTAATTGTATGTCGTAAATCTCGATACATGTTATTTCAATACAATGATATTTATATGATACAATTACAAATTCTTGACATTCTATTATTTACCTAACTTAGAGTATTGGAAATAAAAGAAAAAAAGTAGATATTCTATCAATATTAGTTACAACTTAGGAGATCAGTGCTATGAGCATTAAAAGTATTTGGCTTTTTCATTCAAAGTATGACATTGAAAAGGAAAAAAAATTAAAAAGGACGCGCTGTGACTTGCATCAAGGTATTTGTCATATAATAAAGGTTTCAGTCTTAAGCTAACTTACGATATTAAAATCTCCTTTGGATTGTTCCTTGGTGTATATATATATATACAGTATGTATGTATGCATGTATATATGTATACAGGTTTGTTTGTGTGTGTGTGTATATACATAATGTTAATGAAAGGAAAAATAGATGAACAAAGGAAAGTTAACAAAAATTAAAATACCAAAAAGAAAAAAAAGAGGGGAAAATATATATATATATATATATATATATATATATATATATATATATATTTTACAAAGGACTCTCCGTGAGAACTATTAAACAGCTTGCCTCCCAAAGTTGTGGGTGCTCCATCGCTGGAGGGTTTCAAGAAAAGATTGGACAACCATTTGTCTGAGATGGTCTGAGGACTCCAAGGTCCCTTCCAATCCTATGATTCTATGGACTGTTAACTGTCTGACTTGTCCCTTTTTATACATTGGCTAATTTGCAATATTTGTACGTGTTTAGGCCCCCTTAGAAGCTAAAATGTGGGGGATTATGTTTGCTCTACTGCATGATGTGTTGTATGTATGGGAATCATTCTAGCTTGAATGTACTTATGCATCTACCATTTATATATACTGTTAGTTTTGCCATGGCTGCGTATTCTCCAAGTTTTAACTTTCCAATCCAATATTGTCAGAATGGTGTATTTCTTCCAATGTTGAGCAAAATTTATTCTCACTGCTATAAGCACATATCTCATTAAATTATGATGCTTCTGTTGATGGGTGCTGCCAAGGGTTTGACATTTGCTAATAAGTGTTTCTTTTCAGGCTGGTGTCAGTGCTTTGAAAAGCTCTGAAAGAGATCCAGAGGGTGTCATGGCAAAGGCTGCTGAGTTTGTTTCCCTTTGTAGAGAAGCTTCTGAAAGGGAAGAGGAGAAGCAGCTGTAGGTGAAATATAATGGGATGTATAACTATCTTTCTGGTCAAGGGATGCCCTTTGCCTAGGAGAAGTGAGCTGGGATTCATCTTCATCTTCCAAAAAAGCAGCCAAAACCAGGAAAAAAATACTTCTACCTCTGTCACAGTTGGACTGGACTCTTTTTGAACTGGAGGTGTATTTTGGTTTGCAAGGAAATGCAGTTGACATGGAGAAACCAAGACAGTGGAGGCTTTTATGCTTTTCTACTATATACAATGAAACTATTTACAACAGGTATATACAATACAATCCCAGGGTTAGGTTTACTCCTAAATTTCTCTTCCAAAGTCTATTCCTTTCTAGCTGCCCTAACTGCTTCATTTCCTCCTCCGTTTCTGGGTTTATCGAGAGAGTGAAAAGAAAGGAATGTGCTGGATCTACGGCTACTGTGCTCAGCACCCCTTGTCTCCTTTCATGGATCCTCACAGCCGATCACCAACTCCCCCACTGAGGTAAGACCCTCTCTTGGGGTCTTCTATCCAGGCCTTCCCCTTTGCCAACAACAGCTGACTCCCTCCTTCCCAACTTGGGTCTTGGGTGAAGATGTCATCTCTCTGGGACCTCTTCTCTTCTTCCAGGGAAGCCACCCATGGCCTTTTCTTCTCTCTCTCTGACTGGGAACCAACAACTGTTCCACATGCTCACATAACGTTACTCTCCAGTGACTCCATTTTACAGTCTTTTTCTCTTCTTTCCATTTTTGGGTCAGTCTGGCAGCATATGCCCCAGCAGTTGAAGAGGTGGGTATCCACTCCAGGGCAATAATCCCTATCTACCTCTTCCCACAACCACCCTGGCTAGCAGCCAGGTCAGCTCATCAGCCCTTGTGACAGCACAGCTGCACTTCAAGGCTAAAATTGAGCTTCTCCTCCCCTTTTACTCTCCCCCTTTGTTGACTCACGCCAGCATAATTACAAACCATACTCCACAACTTCATTTATAGGGATATCAAATTTATTAAATACAGATAGTACGAACACTCTCCAGGCATTTAATGCTCTTCCCCTTCTGTCACATTAAAACTCAACAATGTTATTAATAACTTGTAAAGGGGCCTTGGGGGGACACATTTAGAGCCTGAGGTTTCAGGTTGTGCACCTCTTATTTACAGTCAGGTTGGAACCAATGCTAATGTTTAATTATCCTGAGATCCCTGATTCATAATAGTGCATCCTGCTGAACCAAAATGCCTCCTTCCCTGAAAGCATCTGAGTTTGCAGATTGACGATTTGAGGTGGAGAGATACATTTCTAAGGTTTTCAGTTGCCCAATACTTGGCTTCCCACTGAAGGCTCCAAAAAAAAAAAAAAATGTTACAATGCTAAGTTGTGTCATACAAAAGAGGCGTCCTGGGAGTCAAATGGTGTCTTTTTCCAGTGGTCTTGTGGAAAATGGTGGTTCATAACAGTGAGAAGCAAGAATGGTGTCTACCCTTTCTATTGCTTGCCATACAAGTCAATCAATGCCAGGTAGGAATAAAAAGCTGGAAACTAAGTAGACTAATGATTTCATGCCCTCTAAGATACTTCCTTGGACAAAGTCATTCCTACCATTGTGCTGGACAGTTTTAAAGCCCTCCAAAATTTTTATGACTGGAGAGTTAGTGATAAGTTTCCTCAAGTATCCAATAATATAACCTACCTTGGGCATTATAAATCTTAAATGGAAGGGTATGGTTATTTAATAGACAACTCATAGGATCTGAAGAGAAACCTGAGCATATTTAATTTACTATTATGGGTTGGGTTAAAAATATGTCCTTGCTTTGCAACAGCTGTTTTCCATTTGACAGCAGAATGAATGGTGTGTTTAAGGAGAAGGGCTTCGTCTTGTCCCATCGTATCATCCTGCTTTTTAACAAGATAAGGTATGTTTACAGTCATATTTAAATATAGAAATATGATTGTGCAACAAAAGCTAACATTTTCAGGGGATAATATTCTTTTGAACTATATACCTAGTACATGGAACTTGACAACTGGACAGCGTAAATGGATTCTCCGTGCACTTACTATGGCCAAAAGACTGATATTGCAGCATTGGAAAGATGACTGTATGGCCCCATTCACTCAATGGACTGAAGACCTGATCGCACTTGCCACCTATGAACAGATTGTCTGTAGATGTAGACTTTGTATGGACAAGTAGAATGAAATATGGGACTCATTTATGCAAAATACAGTAGCTTAATATATATATATTAAAAAAAAATTCCCTCTCACCCCTATGGGTGGTATGTGTCTTCCTCAATCTCGGGTCCTCTACCAGAGGCCTGGGAGATTGAGGGTTCTGCGCAGTATCTTAGCTTTTCCTTCTGCACAGAGAGCTCTGATGTTGTTCCTGGGATCTGTTGGAGCCACTCTCCCAGCTTAGGAGTCACGGCCCCGAGTGCTCCTACCACCACTGGGACCACTTTGTCCTTGACTTTCCACATCCTCTCAATTTCCTCCTTCAGGCCCTGGTACTTCTCCAGCTTCTCATGCTCCTTCTTCCTGATGTTGCTGTCACTTGGCACTGCTACATCTATCACTACCGCTGTCTTCTGGTCTTTGTCTACTACCATGATGTCTGGTTGATTAGCCAGTACCTGCCTGTCCGTCTGGATCTGGAAGTCCCACAGGATCTTAGCCCTGTTATTCTCCACAACCTTCTGTGGAATCTCCCATCTGGACTTGGGGGGGGTCTAGCCCATACGCTGTGCAGATGTTCCTGTACACAATGCCAGCTACTTGGTTGTGCCGTTCAGTGTATGCTGTTCCTGCCTGCATCTTACACCCTGCCACTATGTGTTGGACTGTCTCTGAGGCCTCTTTGCACAATCTGCACCTTGGGTCCTGTCTAGTGTGGTAGACCCCTGCTTCTATGGATCTGGTGCTTAGTGCCTGTTCTTGTGCTGCTATGATCAGTGCCTCAGTGCTGTCTTTTAGTCCGGCCCTTTCCAGCCATTGATAGGATTTCCCAATGTCAGCCACCGCAGCTATCTGTCGATAGTACATCCCGTGCAGGGGCTTGTCTTGCCATGGCCCAAGGACCCCTACTGGTAAGGTAGGTGCCAGCCGGGATTTGAACCCCGGTCTCCTGCATCAAAGGCGGTGTTCTAACCACTACGCTATCCAGCCGCTATATAGTCATACAAATGTATTAGAAATATGATATATTTGTATGATAGTCATACAAATTTATTAGAAATATATATACATGTGGATAATATTTGCACCAGATAGATAGATAGATAGATAGATAGATAGATAGATAGATCTATCATCTATCTATCTATCTATCTATCTATCTATCTATCTATCTATCATCTATCTATCTATCTATCTATCTATCTATCTATCTATCTATCTATCTTTGTAACTGTTTACTGTTATAATGATATACTTTGCCAAGTTTTTTATTTCCTTTGTTGTATTTTTGTCACTTTTTTTATAGCAGTTTTTAATTTTTTTTCTTCTTTTTGATCGTGTCCCCTTATTATTTTTGTGTTTTCTTTTTCTTTTGTTATTAATTAAAAAGTAATAAAAATTATTTTTAAAAAAAAGATAAGGTAAGTTTACTTCCCTTGCTTGGTCATTCCTCCCTGAGAACTGTTTTATTGCAGTGGCTATTCCCTACGCCCTCTCTCTCTCTGTTTCAATATGGCAGGGACGCCCCTGCTGCTGACAAACATTAAAATTAATTGACCCAGAGATAGATTTTATTGTACAAAATGTATTTACGGGATCATGGTGGGCCATTATTTCAGCAGGTCAAGGGCACTGAATTTTCAATGGGTCTCTTGGAACATAAAAAGAAATATGTACATTTTCACATAAGCGAAGTTCGCCATCATTACTTCAGGTGTCATCCTGATTAACCCATTTCCCATTTATATTTTTTTGATCAGCTACGTTAAGGTTTACAAATCCTAATAATACAAAAATATAAGAAATGTGTTTCCAGGAAATCTCACTGACCACTGTTGCGTGTAGATTAATTCCCAGCAGACATAGAATGGGAGGCGCAACTTTCTGGCAGACAGTAAAATCCTAGGGGCAGCAGAGTAGGAATAGGCAACGTTTTTCTCGAGGTAGAATTCTGCAGAGGATTAAAGCATTGATTTGGTCTGTAAAACTCATCCAAAAAAGGAAAATTTACTGGGAGGATTAATAGGGTTCATTTTATTATTTATTTATTGCTTTTGCAGCCTGACCTTTTCCCAGGAGCTCAAGATGGCTTCTATGGAGATCTTGTTTCATTGTATCCCACAACTGGAACCTTATGAGGTGGGCTGGGCTGAGAGATCCCGATTGATCCATAATCATCTAGTGAGCTTCCACATCTAAGAATTGATTTGATTGATTTGGTTGTTGTAGGCCACCCAGAGTCGCTTTGTGTGAGATGGGCAGTGGTGTAAATTTGACTAATAAATAAATACATAAAATAAATAAACTTGGGTTTCTCAAGCTTAATCCAACAATGTTATCACCTGAGACACACAAGCTCTTCCTTGCAAGCTCTGTCAAGTTGAGTGTCCTGAGAAAGCCTTTTTGCGGTACCAGTTTCAATCAGTATACACAGTACACAGCTAAGAAGTTTGATTAAAGACAGCTTCATATATCCCTGTGTCCCCACCCTTATTTAGATCACTTTAAGAAATTCAGTTCCAACTTGTCTTAAAATAGCATACATCATGTAGAAGGAAAGACTCAACTCATATTATTATCTTATAACAGTGTTTCTCAAGTTTGGCAACTTTGAGATGTCTGGACTGAGGAGTTCTGGGAGTTGAAGTCCAGACGTTTTAAAGTTGCCAAGCTTGAGAAACACTGTCTTACAAGGATGGGCCCTCCAGCAGCTGAATAATAATTATTTTCACATTCATAACAGAAGAGAGGAAAGAACACAAATTCAGCTTAACCATACAAGTTTATTTCTTCTGCTCTCTTGCTCAGGAGATAGAAAAACGGTTTTTTTCAGTTGGTTAACGCTTTTCTCAAGAGAGACATTTGGGGAGGATTTTGGCCAAATATTTGTGACAATTAAACTGGGTCTTTCCAGGTCTGGTCTCCTACCTTAGCCTCTAAATCAGAAATGCAAAAGGTAACTATGCACAGGATATTTGCCTCTATATTTGAGCCAGACAGCCTACAAGTCTCACACACACCACAAGTTTGGAAGTTCCCAGAGACCAATCTCTCCGTAGGAGCTCTGGGGGACAAGAGAGATCTTGAATGAGGCCCAGGGTTGCTCGCTATTATGACTTTTGCTATAATGCATGGCTACTTAGGGGTGAATCCAATTAAAACAATGGGGCTGGTCAAGACATAGAGTGCATTCCCACAGCCCAAGCTGTTTGGTTGTCTCTGAGATGGAAGGAAAGGATGTTGCTTGGAAGAACAAGGCCCTTCACCAAGCATTCCTCTTGCCATGGATCCAAAAGAAGACTAGCAGAGTTACTGCCTTCACACGAGGGCACCGCTAGCTGCTGTTGGGGTTAGTTGAAACTCCTTTCTACAAGGAAGAGATTTATTTCTTAAATGGTTTGATGCAGTGTAGCCCCAGCAAACATTTGACTTCTGTGTCACATGTGTGTTTGTGTTTGCATTATTTTGGGGCTGAACAAAGCTTTATTTTGTTTCTTAGCTTTTTGTGGCCCTCTGCAAGGGTAAGATTCCCCCTGGCAGTGCCAACTTCATCCTCTCTTCCCTTTTTCTTCTCCACTTCCTTTGGAGGAGCTGGCTGTCTATTAAGGAAGCCATTGCATGAGCCAGAAGGGCTGGATCAAAGACACCCCCCATTCCCATGACCACCTGTGCCAGGGGGACAAACAGGCTAACCCCTCCACTCATGAAAGCCAGTGAGAAAGACAGGTACTGGACTGTGCAGAGGATATGGGAATTGGGCTTCATGAAAACTCAGAGATTTTCTCAATTTCGAAGCATGTCAGCGGTGGCAGAGACCAGATGTGATTAGCAGCTATCTACTGATAGTCCTGTCTGAAAAAAATGCTTGCTTCTGAAAGCTGCAAAACAAATTGGATAATTATTTTGAAAAGAGGGCATATATTGAAAAATTTACTACTGCATTTCCTGAAACTGAAACATTGAAGAAACAAGAAATGGCATCATGGAAATTTGCATTAAAACAGTGTCTGAAAACATAGATACACTTTGTTCATTCGGAGACATTGCATACAAAAGTATACGTTAGGGAAATGTTTGAAGAAGAAGCCCCATCATCACCAATGATTAAAAAAATCAAGAGCATTGAACCATGGGATTCAAGTCTGAATTTTTCTTCTTAAAGTCAAACTTGAGATATCCAAAGCCATCCAACTGGGCTTCATGTTGACAGTTTCCAACAAGTAAAAATAACAGGGTGATTAGGCTAAATGTAACATTTAGCCTGATGTAATATAAAATGTAAAACTTTGCTTCAGAAATGGTTTAGCACAGGGGGAAATGAACTACAAAATGTTCTCCTTTTGCAGTGATATCCACTAAAGCTAATTAGGGTGTGAAAACTGGAGCTCAGTCATTAGCCAAGCTAAGTAAATTAAGATTTGTTAACTATGATTTATAGTGCCAAGTGCTAGCTAACAAGAGTCAGCCTTTGCAATGAACACACAGGCACATGTTAAAAAGCCAAGACAGTGTATTAACTGCAACGGATCCAAACAGCAAGTCATCAGGGTGCCTTTGTGTAAATGTGCTCATTTTAAAAAATGGGTAACCATTTTTCATATTAACAAAATGCCATCATCTTCAACTTCCTGAACTGATTACTAAAGATGAGCAAACTGTTTCTACCTATCTGCGACACCCATATATCTTTTTACTGTTATTTCTGACAATGTGCTGCTATGGTACATCAGTGTCTTGGCACCAAAGTCCTACATCATCAAATGTTGTTGATTAGCATGAAGTGAACCGACCTAATCTGCATTTTCTAGAGTAAGATGCCAATCCAAATTCAGTTGCCATACAGTTTGTACATTACATATTTTGCAAATTGCACCTCTTGACTTTCTGTATTTTATGGAAATGTGCACACTTCTTCAAAATGCTTATTGGAGGGGAAATGCATGCATGTTCAGTGCTAATTTGGGGGGGCTTTGTTGTTAAAAAAATAATAAAAAGGAAACAAAAGGGAAAGCAAACTAGAATGATTTTACAAATGAATGCATGTGAAACTTAAAAGGACTGAAAATGCAGATGAAATAACTCCACAGAAGCCGAGCAAACCAGTTCTCAGACCAAGATTTTTCACTGTGGAATAGCTGTTATGGATCACATATTTCTCAGAATATTTGTTTAAACGTGTTTGACTGCAATGTCTCATTGATTCTGGTCCTATTCTCCAGAACAACAGAAAGCAAGTCTCTTCTACTTTCTATGTAGTTTTTTAGACACTTGAAGATAACACTGAATGGATTCATACATCAAAATAAGTCATAGTTTGTTGAACAAGCCACAACTGACTGGATTTATAAATCATGCCGATCCATAAATCATAACTTGCAGACCATAATGGTTGAGCTAACACTCTGCATTAAAGGGGGGAAATATAAAGCATACTAAGTTTTTAATGATGTGTGAGGTTACGCACTGTGACTCCATATTCTTCTCCAAGCTAACCATGTCACGCTCTTTCAACAATTCTGCATGAAATCCGGTTTCTAGAAGTACATTCCAGAACACGCCCATATTTCACTTTTGCTTGTTCATGTTAATCTTTTTGACTTTTACATTTAGCAAAGCATGCGTGCACTTTGATAAAGCCCTATTTAAAAGCAATCTGTCACTCATCCACATACTGCATATACAACAGCATCAAGATTGACTTTGTTTTACTACTGATGTGCACATAGTAAAGCATTACATTAAAAAAAAAGTCTCAGTAGCATATCCCATACTTGCAGTTTTGACCCTGGCATAAATGTTTGTGAGGAACAGGTAGTCCTCACAAACACGGCGTGTGTGTGTGTCCCACAAACAAGCTTTGTGGAACTGCTACGTTAACATGCAGAATGCCACACGGCTTCTCTGCAGTTTGTGCTTCCTCTGGTTGCTACCTTTACACAGCTGTCTCTTCTCTCCAGGGAAGGACCTTTGGCATGGCATCCAACCCCATACTATGTGACATCCCAGTGGCATACCATCACAGTGAAAACAGCTGTTGGGCGCACTGCCTTTTAGGTCTATCTTTAGGACTGTGCATAGAAACGACTTCCTACGGGAGGTTCCTGCAACGTATGCTTTCCAGATTCTCCAGATTGGGTGCAAATTAAAGCTTTCCTCAGCTGGGAACTGAAGAACATATTGTTTGGTAGCTGAAGAACAAATGTCAAAACAATTCACCATCCTTTCTCCTCCAAGATTAATTAATCTCACCCACCCGCACAAACCTCATCTGTCTAAATGCATAATGGAAAAAGTAACTCAACGTATGCATCCACCAATACTAAATCTCAGGACTGAGACCAAATAGGAGTCTCACATTCCACCACTGTGATTGCGGGCTACAAAGTAAGGGGCTGTTTAGAACTGGAGGAGGAGGGGAATGTATATCATTGTTGTAGGAAAGGATACACTGCCCTCACTTTGATTTGGCTTTTATGATGATACCATGTGATTACTTCTGATGCTATATCAGAGAGGAGATAATACAAGCTATCTTATTTTGGTGAGAAAGGAGATGTCAGTTCTTCAAGGTAGATTAGTCTGGGAAACCAAAGTCATATAGACCAATACTACTTTTATTGTAAAGACATAGTAACAGAATCTTGCAAATCTGAACGCGCTTTCCCCGTCCTTCCCTTTATCTTCATGAGAACTAGACTTGGTCGTCTTTTGTCTATTGACTCTTCTTTCTGTCCCTTGAGGCCATTCCCTCTGTCCTCTACAGGAGGGAGGAGGGAGGTGAGTCTAATAGCACTTAGGAAAAGTTACACTGTTGAAAAGATTATTAAACAGGTGTAAATATCTCCAAAGGGTGGTAAATGGGATCTCCTAGCCATCTCAGAACTCAAAAAGAACTTAAATTCAGTCTATCTCTATGCAAAGTTCAGTCTAAATGGCACATATTTGGTTGGCATACGTAGGCCCAGGAGGGTCTATTGTTTAACTTGCCTCAAATAAGAAATTCTGCCTTGGCCTCCGGGATCCATTCATCCTGTATGTTCCCTTTATCTGGTGTTAGAACCCAGTCTAGCACAAAGGATTTCAATCCCCTCCTGATATCTCCAGGACTTCATTGCAGAGTTGCCTCAGTATGTTCTTAATTCCTACATGTGTGATCAGTTTGGTCTTTGATCTAACAAACTTGAATAGTTTTTGTAATTCAAGCCAACAGTAAGTGCCAGTGGAACCAATTATACACAAAAGTGGTGGGCTCCTATTCAAGTGGAGTTCAGGCAAAAGCTAGATTTCCATATGTCAGGGATACTTTCATTTGGATTCCTGAACTAACCAACGGGTCAGGATGATGGCCTAAAACACCCTTCCAATTATGATTCTATGATTCAATATTGATTACCATTTGGATTTTCCACACTTGCATGGTCAACATAACTAAGTATCCAAGCGCCATAATTTCTGCTCATATTCAGATATCAGTTGCTATAATCATTTCCTTTTGGCAGGAAGTGAAAACATCTCATTTGCAATATGCGCCTCATTCCTATAATATACTTTGGTGGCCAGATGTGCAAATATATATATATATATATATATATATATATATATATATATATATATCTTTTGAAACTCCAAAAATATGGAGAAAATCTGCCTAAGATTGCAATGTTGGATTTGCAATTTGGCATGCTAACTATAATTTCTAATGATAGGAAAATTGGTCCATCACTCCTAAGCATTCACTAACTCGGAAGTTTGATTCCCCCTCTCTATTTTTTTTTTTTTCCTGTTTTTCTATTGCAGACCAGTATTCTAGCAGGCTGACCCAAGCTAATTACATCATAGAACAGTGGTTCTTTATTCCTTTAGATGTTGCTGTGCTATAGTTGGGAATGCTGGAAGCCACACCTTCCCCATCCCTGTTGTCTCATAAATTGCTGGTAAACTAATAAAATAACAGCCAGAAAGGAACAAAAGCCACTATTTATAGGAAGCAGGACCTGAGTGGTCTTTCTTGACAGGGGCTTAATCCCTCCAAGGCTGCTGAGTGCTTGGGCAGGCATGGTTGAATTCCTGTTGGGGTAGGATGTATTGTTGGGGCATTAGGTCTGATATGTGTAGGGCAGGTGGAGGAGAGACAGTGTATGTGTCCCTTGGCTTGGAAGAAGTTAGTGGGGAGTGGGAGCAGAAAGGGGGGAGCTGAGAGGCCAGGCAGAACCATTACAATGGTGACAAGCAGAGGGAGATATGGGTCCTGCTATCTGGCACTTGGCTTCTACTTTCAGGTGCCTGGCTATCAGATTCTTGGTGTCTGGCTATATGATCTTATCATGCATAAGGGCATTGACATAGCTTGTTTAACTGAGTCCTGGCTGAGTCCAGAGGGGAATTATGCCCACCTAGATTTCAGGTTTTGCACCAGCCAAAATCCCAGGGAAGGGGAGGATGGATGGCTGTGGTCATCTGTTATAGGTTTTCAGAGGGTCCTCTCCACAGACAACTGCAATGCGCTTTACATGGGGCTGCCCTTGAAGACCCCTCAGAAGTTACAATTGGTCCAGAATGCAGCAGCACACATAGTATTGGGTGTTCATAGGTTCACCTACAATATACCTCTATTGCACACTGGGAGATGAAGCACCAGAAGAGATGCCTGGAGTGCCACTGAAGGAAGACTTGAAGCAAATCTGATCAAAATTGGGTGAGAGCCCATATTAGGATTCCTTGTGGTGATGAGGATACCAAAACACTGATATTTCTCCACTCTTATTGCATCTGCCAAAAGTAATCCAGTGGCCCTACTTAGGGTGAGCCATTCTCTACTGGGCAGGAGGGGCCCCAGGATCATCTCCAGGGCTACTGTGAGAAAGATTTGAGCTATCTGGTAGATAAAGTTGCTCAAATCCACTCTAACGTGAACTGTGACTGGGCAGGTCTGGCTGAGATGCCTGGGGTCCAGTCTTGTGCTGTGATCTAGGATGAATTTGAACCAGTGACTCATGAGGAAGTAGAGAGGGTTCTCTGTGCTATCAGTTTGGCCACCTGTTTATTGGACCTAGACTTACCCTGGGTTATGAAAGTGCCCAGGGAGATGACCTGTGGTTGGGCACATGCTCTTTGAGGGAGCAGTGGTGCCTCCTGCCTTGAAGGAGGCAATGGTGCATCCCCTCCTCAATTCATGAAAGTGTTTGGTCTGAAGTTGATGAGAAGCCTGGAGGAAGCAGATTATCTAGGCCCATTTCAGTTAGGTTTGAAGCTGGGATTTCATATGGAGACAGCCTTGGTTGCATTTGTAGATGGCCTGTGGTGAAGTCGGGAAGGAGATGGTTCATCCATCCTTGTTCTCCTTGATCTCTCAATGGCTTTCAATACCATCAACTATGGTATCCTTCTGGCCAGCTCCTGGAGTTGGGAATAGAGTTCATTCACCATTGAATGTTCAATGGTAGTTCTCTTCCTTCCTCTAGGGCTAGTTTCAATCAGTGTTGTCTGTGTGTGTGTGTGGGGGGGGGTCATTCCCTAAGCCTTTCCTTTGTAGGGTGCTGCAGGGTTTGACTCTTTCTCCCATCCTGGTTAGCATCTACACCTTTATGAGCTAAGTTGCACTGCACTAGTTACCAGTTTGCTTCTGTGCAATTCAGTGTGCTGGTTATCACCTACAAAGCCCTACATGGCATAGGGCCTGGTTACTTGAGGGATCACATAACTCCCATGGCGTCAGCCTTGCCGGTTCATTCCAATAGGGTTGGCATACTCCAGATTCCTTCAATCAAGCAATGCCACCTATCAGGATCCCGGAACATGCCTTCTTTGTTATGATGCCTGCTCTCTGGAATGAGGTTCCCCTGAGACCCAGGTTGCTCCAACCCTGAGGGTCTTCTGGAGGGCCTTAAAAATCTGGCTTTTTTCTGAGGCTTTGGACTAAGTTGGTCAGAATCCCTTATTGGGTAAGGAATATTTTGTGTTCGCTGGATATGCCATCTGTTTATTGCTATCTTTTTATCTGGATTGTATATTTGTTGTTCTATTTTTATGCTATGAGCCTCCCACAGTGGATTGGAGTTGGGTGGCATCTAAGTTGAAATTAAGTAAATAAATAGCAGACAAATTACAAGCATCAGCAAAATTAAGCCAGCAACAAGTGTAAGGCGCTCAAGTGAAATATGCATCAAAAGAACACATGGTCTGATACCTAAATATGCAAAGAGGAGGTCAACTAGTTAAGTCTTATGAAATAAAGATGTTTTTGGACTGGTGTTCTATGATGACATCCTTGATTCTTAGTCTGATTATCACAGTGTATAAGACACGCTTAACCTGGTTCATGAATCCATCTTCTTGGCTTGCCCAACAAATTCAGCCATAAGCTAATTGAATGGGCTGGGTTCACTGAACACTCTAAGCCGCAAAAATATATTTGAACGTTAAGAATGTTAAGACATACGTGCAGGGTTAATTTAATAAATGCCACTCATTTTGGCACTGTAAATGCATTGTGATTTTCACAGCCAAGACACAGCTCTGAGATGATGTATGTGTAACAGAGACCACTAGAGAGGAAACCATGCGTGTGTGCACTCCTGTAAGCACATACAAAGTGGCATGTACTTTGCAAATACCAACTTGGGAAGCAAAGAAAAGACAGCCACACGTTGTTAGCACATAGCATGTCTGTTCTTGACAGCTTGAGCTGCCTGTAGATTTCCTGACAGATGTAGTCACTGACACCTCGTCTTGCTTTTGGGGGTGTATACCAAGCTTGGGATGCTAAAAATGTTTATTTTCCTCAGCAACTGAAGACAGAAGGATATCTGTAGATGGAAGAGGCACTGCTGTCAAGGAGCCAGATGATATATAGAAAGTCAATTTAACTTCAGTGTTGATATTCAGGGAAAACCAAGCTGGAATTATATTAGCCATCACTTTTGTGGAATAAGTTTCAGTCTTTTGGTAGGTCCCATTGGCATTGAGAGTGAAGATGAAGGACATAAATGATTAGTTGATGATGATATACAGAAGATGAGAGACAGAGAGAGAGAGAGAGATGATAGAGAGACCAGGGGGGATTGAAATCTACTGGTTTTTCTTCTTCTGTGTCACCATCCTGGCTCCCACCCAAGGTCAGAAGAAGGATCACAGGATCTACCAAGGCTAAAAATGTGAAAACTGCAGCCCGATGTGTTGAGATTCTTCAGCTGTAACTTGAATCATTCTGCAAGCAATAAGGAATGGCTTGGTTTATCCCATACGGGCTGCCCATTTGTTCCCTCCCACCAGGAAGAACTATAATCATTTCCTGTGCACTATAAGCCATTATCCAGACAACAGTAGACAGGCAGCCATAGGCTAGTATCCAGACAATTGCATAACATCTGTTTGAGGACACACTCATTGATTCTTGGATGCCATCAAACCCTGGAAGGTAGTTCCTGTTTCCTAACTCTTATCTCTGAGAAGGACTGAGTTTTCCAATAAAAAAATACTCTTCTTAAATGTTTTCATTTTATCAAAAGGAGGAAGTCTGTTCCCAAATAGTTGTAAGCACACAGTCAGTGAGAAACACTATGGCGAATCATCAGCACTTTTATCATTGTCATCATCACTTTAATTTATATCCCTCCTTTTCTTCACAATCTCAAGGCATCTTCATTTCATCCTACAACTGCAACTGTGGGAGGTAGGTTGGGCTGAGACAGAGTGAATGATCATAATCATTCTGTGAGTTTCCATGGCTGAAGATGGTCTTGAATCTGGGTCTCCTCAATCCTAGTCAAACATCTTTATCACTAAGACACACTGCCTCTTGCATGCCAGATCTATCAGGCTTAGTTCCTGAGATCACCCACATAATGCTTGGAAAGCCCCCTGTTCTACTTTGGGGTGCCAGCTTCAATCAACACATGCAATATTGAGCTAAGAAGTATTCCCTTAGACTTGTGGCAGTTTTCAGTTCTGTCCACCTTTTTATTGTTTAATAGGTTGCAATGAGCTATGTTATTAATTATGCCTGCCTGCCTGCCTGCCTGCCTGCCTCCCATCCATCCATCCATCCATCCATCCATCCATCCATCCATCCATCCCCCAGAGTCACATAGTTTGAGTTGGGTGGCCATATAAATGCATGCATGCATGAATAAGAAGATCCATCAAAAGGAGCTTCATATATCCTATGGTCCCACCCCTGTTTATATTACATTAGGAAATTCCACACAAATTTGTTTTAAAATTAACCCATATCATACAGAATGAGAAAACTAATGTCACTATCTTACAAAGATAAGCCCTCCAGCCACTAAATAATACTTATTTTAAAATTTATAGTAGGAGAAAACACAAATTGAGCTTTATCCACATGACTTCAATTTCTTTCACTCTCTTGTTTAGGAGAGAAGGAAACAGTATTTCTTGTGTTGCTCTTCTCAAGACAGACAGACAATTGGGAAGGTCATTGGCCAAATATCAGATGTGAGTCCAGCAGGCTAGAGACACTGCCCAAGTTATTTACACTGTATTTAATAGTAATGTATGATTAATGGTATACACTTTTTCACACTGCTTGATTATCAGTTGGGTCTCATTTTTCCTTTTATGTTTCATACAGGAGCCTGGGACTTATTGGGCAACCAGCATGTATAGTTAGAAGAACATTCTTTGCCCCCATCTTACCCTACATCCACAGATGATATCCAAGACTCAGGACTTTGATCAAAGGAACAGGTAGAATACTTGAGAATGTGGAGATGAATAAGCTACTAAAATATCATGGGAGGCATCAGCCTGGAATGTGATAAGCATTTGCCCAAGGAAGAGGTTAAAGTCCCAGGAGATAATGAGGTATCTACAATACCTTCTGAACTTTGACTCTACTCCCATCTTCTGATGGTGCCTTCTGAAAACCATCTACTGAACAAGCCATCTCCATTATTTTTCTGAAGAATTTACCTTCATGGAGCCACAGAAACTTAACCAGGTTTAAACTATCCAAGCATAGCAGCCACTAGGTTTTTAATTGACCTACATAATTGTGTTGCATGAATACAGCTATTTGATTTCATGAACAGGCAAGGACCACCACCTCAGACATATAAGGTGGGTAATCAGATAGAGATAGAGATAGAGATAGAGATAGAGATAGAGATAGAGATAAAGAAAATTCAAGTCTGTCCTCCCATGGTTGTTGGAAACCAGCTGACACAAACTGCAACTCCTGGAACCAGAAAGGTTGCCTGCCCCCAGCCTAAGAATGGAGAAAATTGGCTAGGCCCACACAGCATGTTAAACTTCAAATCTGGGTTAACAAAACGCAATTTCTGTGTTCACATAAAATGCTATGCCCCCTCCCCCAAAAGAACCCATACTACAATTTAACATAATTACTTAGTTCACACAGTAAAGTCAGATAAAGGCTGGGTCCCTGCAAAATACTGAAACTCTGACTACCCAATGTTATTTTAACCAAGTCTAATGTGTTGTATAAATCCAGCCTTCTGGTCACAGGAATTAGAACCAAGATGGACACTTGAAAAACAAAGTCCTAGGAGAAGAAAGAACTGACCTGGATAAAGGGGAAAGTAGACAATACAAGGGAAAGTAGACAATAAAGGGGGAAAGGGGACCCCCCCCCCCAGGGCACAGTTATAGAGTGGGGGTGGAGAGAGCCATGGTGGCTGAGGAAAATGACATGATTAAGAAAGCAAGAAGGTGGGAATACAAGAGACTCAGTTCAAAACAATTGTTCTAATTTTGGGTTAGAGGCCAACTGGTGAAAGCCATGGGAATAGTTGGCTAAGCCCATCAGCTGAATACTGTTCACTGCAAAATCTCATTCCTTGGGCATTACCACTTTCAACACTGTTCCAAAACACATATCTTAAAAAGTTGAGGTCCACTTACAAAGTAGCCTGTTCCCAAGCTGGAAGGGGCCGAGCTCTGTAAGGAAAAGAAAAAGAAAAAGAAAAAAGAAAAAAAAAGACAAATGAGAGTTACCCCTCTGTGTGTTTGCATGTTTCTCCCTTCTTCTGAGACCTGTTCCAGTCCACCTCCCTTATGTCTGGCTCTTTTAAGATAGCTTTTCTTCCCCCACAATGTTGCGTTGACAAGCATTGCCCGTTGTCATTTTGCTAGTGAAACAAACATGTTCTCGTTGTTTAATTTCCTCCCACCCACCCCTTTTTTTTTTAACATTTCTCAACGGCTCCATCGACAGAAACATGCTATTTACTGAAATTCCAGGCTCTGGCGGTGGGTGTAATTGCCAATTTATTTGACAGGCAGCTGGGTAATGAATTAATGATGGCATTTCAGCCTATGCTGAGACTAAATAGACACACATCAACCAACCCCCATGACATGCTGCCGTTTGTTGCCCTGGACTCCAGCAGCATAGCTTTGTGGTGGGTGAGGGTATGAATGGGGTTGGGTAGGAGGTAAGTTTTGTAAGAAGGGAGACCCTTAGATTGATGAACTTCAAAAGCAAATCGCCCCCATGGATTTTGATGGATGGATGTCATTTTTTTCTTCTTCTTTTCCCCACACCCTCTCTTCCCCTTTGTGACAACACAACATGGTTTGTCAATTTATTCCCCCAGTGTTAGCTTGATTTATTTCCTAAAAGTGATGTGGTGGTAGGAACCAGGTATTTTTTCATACTTTTGATTTTGATACCTGACACAGAAGGCATCTGGATGCAGAGAACCGGTAATGAAAAGCCTGCCTGCTCCCACGGGAATCTGCCCAATTAGAGAAATCTTTCCCTTAGTTGTCCTTTTACATAAAACTTGACTAGCATCAACTTATAACTTATAAAGTGGAATTTTCAGTTGCTGGTCCTATTTTCTTGGTGCCTGAAGATTGGTTAGTTCCATCTCTCTCTCTCTCTCTCTCTCTCTCTCTCTCTCTCTCTCTCTCTTTTTTCTTCCTGTGTTTTATGGTGGCCTTATTTAGCTGATTTCTTAATAGGTTCTCCTCCTTCTCAAATGATCTTTTAAAAGCTTTAAAAGGTAACTATTACATTTTGAAAGGCTTTTGATAAATACCCTATTGTTTAAATCTTGGTTTAAAATGAACACAATGCTTTTTAGTTGGGATTTTAATTATTTTAATCTTGGGATGCATTTATTTTTGGCAGAAAAGCAGAATGAAAGAATTTCAAGTAGCGAAAGAAATAAATTCTCCCCTCCCTGTTTTGGAGCTGTGGACTTGCATTTGGTACATCTCCTGAGCTTTGTGGCATTAAAGCTTACAGTTTTAACCACTGTTGGCCCACCATAAGGAAGAATGAGGTGACTGCATTGGACACTTCATTTTGGAGATCATTAAAAGGGAGCTGATGTTGTTATAATTGTGGCTGTGCAATCTGATGCCGCAAAGTTCCTTTTTGGCACACACAGAGGCCTTTATGTAACACTTGATTCTAACTCTTTAAAGCAGTCACAACTTTTCCTGGGATCACATGGCTACTTTTAAAGAGTTACAGAGGGTGCTGGATTTGAGCTCCCGGACGGTCTGAGGCACCTTTCTGGAACTGAATCCAAAGAGTATAGCCCATGCTATTTCATACCATTTAGGAAGAGGTAAAGCGCTTGTGGGGTTTCCTATCTCATATGCCAAAGTAGTCAGCATGGTTTTAAGGGTAGGGAGGGCACCAGGTGATGCGCTGACTCAGTTGAAGAATGTCTTGGGCCTACTCTGGTTGACATTAAGCCTTTGTGTTTTAGGAAGCAGCCAATATGTGTTTACTTTCATTTGCCACGCTGCTATGTCTTAATGTTATTATGTCTAAGCTAATTATTTAGTTAATTTGCTCCGGAAGGTCCTCTAATGGTGAATGTCATGTTTTCCCCTACCTGGAATCTTTCAGATGCATTTGGACTGCTGCTCTCCAGTCTTCAAGCTAAATTTACACTCATAGGATTCTTATAGTGGATACTGGGAATGACCTTGAAGTACAGGAGGAAAAGCCACTATCAAGACAATGGTCAGATAATTGATTTATTAGTCTGGTCTACTTTGCTGGGCTGGCAATTCTGGAAACTGTAGCTTCTAGAGAGTAACAAATTAAAGAAGGCAGCCCAACACATTGATATAGGTAACCCTGATACGCAGTTTCTCTTATCCTCTATCATCCATCTGTCTGTCCATCTACTTGTCTATCTGTCAGTCTAGCTATTGGTCTATGTATTGTCTGTCTGTTTGTCTGTCTGTCAGTCAGTCAGTCAGTCTGTCTCTGTCTGTCTATCTATCTATCTATCTATCTATCTATCTATCTATCTATCTATCTATATCTCAGTTACTGTGCAGAAACCATCTAATATATTTGAAGAACTGGTTCTGAAACTCCAGAAATGGTGAAATCTGTTCTAGGTCATTCCAGGACTGGCTAGTCCAATTCATTCCCCAGGCCCTGATGAACTCAGAAAAGGAGTTTGATTCTTTCTGGGAAGATTCTCCTGCATCATTAAAATGATTTTATCATTTAGGAATAAAATTAACATTTGTGTTAGTGAATTGGGGGGGGGGGGGGGGACTTTGCTGAGTCTCTGCTGCAATCTTTCCCTTAAGGAAAGGAGCTCTGGGTGTCACACCCCTTTTTTTATTATTTCATCCCTGGTAAATATCCCTCTGCCAATGCCTGACATTACAGGCAGCTTCTGCACATATAAACTGTGCAGGTCCTGCTATCTCAGGTCACAAGAGAGTGGATGTGGACTGGCTCTTTTTCTAAGGAGGGAGACATTCCTCTTCCATTATGCCTCTCCTGGCAACAGGAACACCAGTGTCTCCACAAGCAGATTGCCAGGGGCATCCCGGGGAGTGAAGGAAGAAGAGGAATACATGATGTCAAAATGGTAGGTACAACTGGGAAATCAAAGCTCTATCCCCTTTTTACAAATACATATAGTATGTGATGTAGACACCCCTACAGATTGCAATCTGTTTTCTCAGTGTTTCTCAACCTTGGCAACTTTAAAATGTGTGGACTTCAACTCCCAGAATTCCCTAGCCAGCCATGCTGGCTGGGGAATTCTGGGAGTTGAAGTCCACACATCTTAAAGCCACCAAGGTTGAGAAACACTGGTCTTAGAAACTACTTGCTCAGACCACTGCTGCACCATTCAGAAGACTCCCTGTAATCTCCAGGGCCTCCTATTCTACCTACCTTCGAATTGCTTTTCAGAAAAAAATCTCTGGCCTGTTGTACATTGCTCACCCAATTATTGAAAGGCCTGGTACCTTTAAGGACACCACTTGCCAAGATGCTATATTTAGGGCAACAACCTGTACTCCCTAGTTGCTCCATATTCAACACCATATTGATCCGTATATCCAAATCCTGATTGAAATTTCATAGAGCATTTTAATTCAGAACGGGATGGATTAGATCTGTCGGCTCCATTTAGGGTAAATGACAGCTTGTTTTGAATTCTTCTGATCTCACTTGAGACTCAGGATGGATCCAGAGCATGTATGCTTTAGAAATCTCTAAATATCATCCTCACAGTTGTCATCAGTGTTGTCACCATCATCATTTTATAGGAGCTAAAAGAGCAAAAGAAAAAAAAAATCCTCCCACCGCCTTACAGTAATAGTGGACAGAATTGCCGGCTATTATACACTGCATTTGTACAGAGCCCTGATCACAATGAGCTGCTCCATATGATCCCATGAGATAGCTTGGGGGAAAAGAAGCAGTGCCGCACTGGCGTAAATCAGACTTAATGGGAGGCAACATTAGAAGTGGCCCATTTCACTGGAAGTTCGGATGCTAATTAGCTTCCCTAATGCGTTAAGGGGATCAGGAAATATTTTCTACACAGCACAGAGAGATTCATCAGTGTAAGCCAATGAAGCAAAACCAAGAAGCTGGAGCTTGCAATCTGCTGTGGAGAGGTGCTTTGGGGTTGTGGGTAGTTGTTAAGTTGAATATGCCTTTTTTAAATATAAATGCTGGTATTAGATGTAATCCTGAACATTGCAGGGATGTTCTAGGCTGCTCTTGATCAACACAATTAGAAGGACAAAGCTTCTTCATTTCCAGCAAAGGTACCTGTTCGTGCTCAGAGTTTAATAAAACCAGTGGAGCTAGGGATGGATGGATGGATGGATGGATGGATGGATGGATGGATGGATGGATGGATGGGTGGGTGGGTGGATGGATGGATGGATGGATGGATGAAAGGATGGATGGATGGATGGATGGATGGATGGAAGGATGAAAGGATGAAAGGATGAAAGGATGAAAGGATGAAAGGATGGATAGATGGATAGATGGATAGATGGATAGATGGATAGATGGATGGAGTGATCGTGGCCTATTTTGCTTTAATTTGCATTCATCCTCAAGTTCATCCTGTGCCAGCCTACATTAACCAGTGATAACTTCAGTTTTGAAAAACAAGCAAAAAGTCTGAGCATATCTACTTAAATGCATATTTTGGATGTGTTTTCTCTTAAAACCTACTACTATAAGCATATGTTATTTCAGAAGATACATCCCATTTCCCCTCCACCCAATCATGTCAGGACTTGTTTTAAGAGAAGTATGCATCCCAAAAAATAAATTAATCCCAATTTGCTCGTTTCCCTGGGACTTATGAATCAACTCAGTTAATTTCAGAATTCCAAAAGATGAGATTACGTAGCAAGCTCTTAATTTGGCTTGTTGCAGTGCACCATCTACTCCAAAATCAGCTCCACTGAGGCACGTTTCTATGGTTTGAAATTTCATGCATTAGCAGGGAAATGTCCTTTGAAAAGGAACGTGGGATAGAAACAGATGCAATAACAGGCAATGGTAGAAACGTCATGAAGGTTGTGGCCAATAACTATAAAAAGGCAAAATATGGCTCAGATAGGGCCAGCCCTACCATTAGGTAAACTGAAGTAACTACACAGAGTGGTGCACTTGGACGGGACATGAATGGGGCCAGCCCCCCACCTGCTGCCCCCAGACCTGCTGTGTAGAACCATTAACTGTTTCTAGGGCATACAACTCTCTGGATTGGTTTCAGGAATGTCCATGATGTGTACGTGTCAAGATGTTGGCTGCAATCATATAATCTGAAACCCTATTTCTTTTTACATGCATCATGCATGCAGTGTACATGAAAAAGGGGTATTGATGAAAGGGGTAATATTGTTGTCGTTTTATTGTATGTATTTTTATTGGTCAATGACCGAAATAAATATGATGATGATGATGAAGGGGTGATCCTTTGGTGTGAAGTTGGGGCTACCATCTTGATGTTTTTGACACCCCACCCACCCACCTCCCAACCCCATAGCAGATGACCCTGAATTTGGCTTGCTACCTTGAATGGATCATTCTGAGAGGTTCTTAAAAGTCACCTTGAAATGCCTCTTGGGTCTACCTGCACAAGAGACTTTGAATCAATAGACCATTGTCGCTTTGAGACCATCCCACAGTGAGGTTTTAGAGTAGGCAGCTGGGAAAAGTCTAGAGAGGTTGTCTATGTGAGGTAGTTGGGAGACAGTTGAAGTCTTCTCCTTCCTGAGGCAGGAGGTTCTCATGGAGCTCTCCTGGATACAAACACAACTCAAGACACCTCTAAAGCCAACCCAGGCACTATAGAAATATAACGTCTCCTTCAAATCTAGGCTGACACTTGGTGACACCACCTAGTTTTCTTGGCACAACAGTGGAAGAAAGTCCACTGTTTTCCTTCAGGACTCTATTTTCTCTCTCTCTCTCTCTCTCTCTCTCTATTCTCACTCTATTTTACAGCCCAGGAATTTCTTGGTAGTCTCCCACCCGATTATAAGTCTGATCCTTGTTAGCAGTTTCAAGATCAGCCAAGATTGGCTAGATGGTGCCATCTTACGGGGCACATAAGGATCATGACACTCTTAAAAAATAACAGTGGTGGGTATCTATTACCCCACGTTTTGTGTGGAAGTATGCCATTCTGCTCAAGAAAACAATAAATGTTGGAGTGGTACAGAATAGCCAGCTGGACAAAGGAGGCAGTAAATCACATCAGATTGTCCTCTGCCAATAAGTAAAGCAGTTTCCCATGCCTTTGCCAGCTTCAGATCCAAATGCTGACACTTTTAGTATAATTTTAGCTTGAAAGGAAGAAACCAAGCAATTCTGGAATACGAAGGAACCATAAAATTATTTCTAGGATTCAGAGATGGTTGTTTTCATATGGAAATAGTGACGCACAAGAATCACCATTTAAACAATTAGTATGGTAGCTCTTACTATGGCCATCATTAGCCAACAAGCCCTCAAAGGGCTTTCTGATATCTCTTCCTTGCCCCAAACTGCCCAAATGCCATCATCAGATTTGACACCAGGGAACAGGGTAGTCAAACGGAGATGAGAAGATGCTGACGTTTGGTCCTAGAGGTATACTTTGACCTAGAATAGCTTTAATAAGAATGAAAGCCATGTTGCCTTTTACAAGGATAGGCTGGTCATTACATAGTTTGGAATAAGAGATGGAAGGAGTGCCCTTAAGCAACACCTAAGTCTGTACATTCAGAAGCAGTGATCTCTGATACAAGCATCGGAACTTTATTAACAAGCCCCCGTTCTCCCTGGTGTGCAAAATGTTGGCCAGCATTTAGTCTCTTGTCTCTTCCCAAATGAAAATAAAATAGTTAACAACAAAGCTGTTGTGACAGATTGGGATGCCCACAAGCAGAACAAGAAAAGATCTTCTCACAGAGATTCAAGCTCATAAATAACTACCAATCCACAAGAACGTTCTCCGGCCTTTGGCTCCTGGGCTGCTTAAAAATGAAGAATGTTTTGAAGAGCGTTTTTCACTGGTGCTCTGGGGTGTGGAAAGAAGCCACCGTTCTGCATTCGGGAGCTCATCAAGAACCCAAAGAAATTACATCCTTCAGGTCTTGGGAAGTCCACGATGCCATTTTTGCATATATATTGTGAATTAGATGAGTCGAGATGGTGAAGTGCCGTATGCTGCCTAGGTTTACTCTGGCTATTGTTTATGCAGGTCTGACAGAATGAAGGAACAGTGGGTATCATTTCAATTTCTGATGTCAACATCAAATTACTTATTTAATTTCATGCCTGGTGAAGCATTGTATAGCTACATGCAGAAGCATTTCACTTCATTTGTTATGCTGTGTTTCTGCTGCCATTGGCTTGCCTTCCAACTGACAGCTTTAATTACAACATGAATTTGATTGTGCTGCTGAGGAATTAACATAATGCAACAAAGCATTTAAGCACCCAGCTTCAGATACTCACATGCCCAAACACAAAACAAGGACATGGAAGGGGGGGACTATACTGATACACAAGAGTTCCCTGTCAGATTCTCCTGGGTACTCTGTGAGCTGTCCATCATTCATTAGACAGAAACTATTCAACAGATCAAGTCAAGGTTATTCTGAAGAAGAGGGCTGATTTGATAGCGGGGGAAATCTTGGTACCTCTCCAAAATAAACAATTATTATTATGGCTGCCATTTACCTATGCGCTTTGCAAGCATGAAGTGCTCAGTTCAGTATCTGCCATCTGACATAAGATGGCTGAAGGATCTTTCTGTCTCTCTCTCTCTCTCTCTCTCTCTCCCCCCCACCCCCCAAGATCTTGAAGGACGAGTTGCAACTAATCAAATTAATAATACTGGCACAGACTGACCAATAGATTGACTCAGGTTGAAGACACCTTAATCTGTTCCATTTCCTAATTTACCAGGAGGTTTGCAAATGCAGAGAAGATGTTGAAACAAGTGCTTCTATTGGGGTATCCATGTTCTTAAGCTTCACTTAAGGCTATCATATCAACTAAAGGCATAAGAGATGTCCCAAAGGTCAAGGTGGCAGCCACAGTCATGGAGTCACACCTACCATCTTGACTTTTTGGACTCCCTTCCTTCCTCCCTCCCTCCCTCCCCCCTCCCTCCCTCCCTTCCTTCCTTCCTCCCTCCCTCCCTCCCTCCCTCCCTCCCTCCAACTCTCACATTTTCTCCCAACCTCAAGCCCCTTTCCAGAGTACTCCCCTTCCCATTTTTGTTCTCAGAACAATCTCACAAAGTAGTTTGGGCTGAGAGATAATGACTGACATAAATGTCACCCAGGAGATTTTATACTTGCATAGGAACCTGAACCTGAGAACTGCTGGTTTTTGCCCAGAATTAACCACTATGATATAGCCCTGCTGGACTTGTCTTCTGATGAAGAGGAGGGGGAGGAAGAAGGCCCAGGGGCATCTAGGGACGATAGTCCTGGAGGGAGTGATTCCAACAGTGTTGAACCCAGTAGCTCCACTCTGGCTGAGGCAGATCCAGCAAGCATCAAGGATGCCTTGCCTGAACCCACTGACAGT
Organism: Liasis olivaceus; assembly: GCA_030867105.1. Taxonomy (NCBI): domain Eukaryota; kingdom Metazoa; phylum Chordata; class Lepidosauria; order Squamata; family Pythonidae; genus Liasis; species Liasis olivaceus. The sequence continues at coordinate 320,111,646 of CM061349.1, read as the reverse complement.
CTCTCAGGCTCTGAAGTTCAGCCACCCAGTCTCAAGCAGAGGTGTGCTTTAAAATTACAACAGCAGATGGACTGCCCAAAAACAGGCCAGCAGGAGAGTAGATGAATCATGTACCTCAGCTGTAAAACTGGGTGGAGGCTCAGCCTGAGAGAAAATGCTAAGAACAACTTTTCAACCTCAGCTCTGTTGTGTTTACCTTGCCATGCTGTGCTTAGCACTCTGGATTCCACCTCACCATGTCTCTTGTCTTGTCCCTTGGATTAGCCACTTGTTTACTGGATTCCTGGTCTTGACCTGTGACTGTGTTTACAGTTGCCATCTTAAATATAGGTAAAAAGAGCCCTTTTCTTCTAAAGGTTCTAGAGCTCATATGTCACTTGATTGTGGCAGGCATCCAGCTTACTATCTTGTTCCCTGAACTGATAGACCAAACACTGCACTATACTGCCTTTTCCTTGTTTAATCAATTCAGCCTGATCCATGGTGTCAGGACCAACGGATGCATACATACACATCCATCCTTTTTGTTTGTCTCCCTAAATCCTTCCTCTTACAATTCTGAGCTCCCAAGGGCCAACAAAATGACAGAATACAAATAAACCTTCATATTTTGGGGGAAAATATCTGCCCCCACCTCTGCCAGTCCCATCAGGTCTGGCAGAGAAGGCATGCTGCAGGTCCCGCCTGCCAGGGAATTCCATTTGGTGGGCCCCAGGAGGTGGGACTTCTCTGCCATGACGCCTGCCTTGTGAAATCTTCTCCCCCCAGAAGTGAAATTAGCCCCATCTCTCTTAACATTCTGCAGATCCTTCAAGACCTGGCTATGTGACCAGGCCTGGGCGACCTGGGAGATTTTGCAATAGCTCTCTTACTGTGGTGAATATCATCCTCTCCTGTTTTGTGTGTTTGTATAGTTTTTATAGTTTTCATTATTGTTTGTATATGTATTTATGGGTCTTTAATTGAGTGTTGTACACCGCCCAGAGTCACTCTTTTGTGAGATAGGTGTATATAAATATGATCAATAAATACAGAAATAAATATGTCTAAAAGTGCAGCACCAAAAATAAACAATATATTTAAAACATTAAAACCCACAGCTTGGTATGTGTGTTTTAATGTGCATAAAAAAGATTGAATTAAGAACAAAAACATGCAATTCTGGCATAGATAGAAATAACACCTCTTTCTATAGCTAACCTCAATATTCTCTAAGCTGCTCTCTTTCAGCTAGTGACAGACTTAGACATTCTCCAGCATTTTTCTTCTCCCAGTTCTCATTCAACTTGATGGAAAATAACTTGTTCTAGAAAGCCTTCCAAAGGAGAAGAGATTTCATGGGTTTCTGATGAAGCTGAGATGTTTTCAAAATGATGTATGCATCATGACATCATCGCACAAAGGACCCAAATTACATATCTGCATCACAAGTCGACATAATTCATGTGATTTGTGTGATGATTTCATCACACGTGCGTCACTTGCCTTCTCCATTGTGAGCACCCATGAGCACAATTTGGTGTTCTTGCAATTTATTTAGTTAGGAGCACATGGATGTCCTCCTTTCCACTATACAATCCTCACTCAAACGGTCTTCAGCCTCCCTGGCTTCTTATTTATCAATGAAAACTCAAGAGAAGACCATTTAGAAATATTGTTCCTCCAGTTTCTTTGCCTGCATATTGGGTAAAGAATTTTAAAAGGCTCATTCTACCCAAATCCTGATCTTCAGTGGATCCTTTGAAGATGTCCTTTCTCTATTTGACTCTAGCCATCAAAGAGTTCCTGCCTATTTATCTGTGTCCTATCCTTCTGTGATCTTTTCTGTCATCTTTTTTAAATAGAGAAGGATTTTTTTACCCCTAAATGTGGGGTCTTGATACTACTTGTTGTCACAATTATTTTTGGATGGTTGGGATATGGTGAGATTGCTACAAGAGGCAGAGCCAAAATTTTCAGCTTTCTTAATAGGAGTTTGGGGGACTGTTAATCAAAATGGGTTTATTAAATCTAACAGGGGCTTCCTATGCCAATTTTAGGGCTCAATCCTGTTTTTAAATGCAAAAGCGGTGCAGTTCAGAATCACATACGTGTCAACCGTCCCAAATTTCCCAGGTTTTTCAGAGTGCAGCCCTTCAGCAAAATACTGTTCCAGAAAAAATCCTACATCCTAAACAATTGAATCAATCAGCTTCATTAAATTGTTTCATGCTGGACATCCCAGACTGTGTTTATTGTTTGCTTTTCACCCTGCTGGACTCCTCTTCTAAACATGCTGTTTTGATGCCCATTTTATCAATGAACAATTTTTCTCCCTCCTACTGCTGAAAGCATGATCTTTTTGAAGCCAGTGAAGGGCATAAGCAACTTGATTGTGATAAAAATGATTAATCAACAGTCTTAGCCAAATGTCTGTCATTTAGAGTTTAGGGCTGACTATGTGGTAGCATCTGACTGTCCTTCTCCAGGCTCAGAAGCAAAGCAGGGTCCATCAGATTATAGTACCAGGCCAACCCAAGGCTGTAGGCTATGGAGGGAAGCTTCACATAATATCTGGAACAAGGCCATGGTAAAACATTTCTGTATTGCTGCAAAGCAAACTACGAGGATGTGCTTATGAAATCATCCTGAGTTGAGCTCATCTTCAAAGAGTCTTTATCTCTATTCCCTTTACACCCAGGGTGATGTGCTTGAGCACATAGATTTGTGAGGGAGCATAGCTGTTTTTGATTAAGGTTCTACCACATAAAACACTACACATGTATGTGATATTTTGCTTACATATAATAAGTCAATGACAAGGGAGGTGCAGGAGGAGTAATTGTGGTCTTTTCTCCAAAACGGTTGCAAATTTACACATGCAGTCTGATGCTGCCTCTCTTCTTTAATTCTGTTTAACAAGGCTGAAATCCTGCCATTCTCTTACTTGGGAATAAGCCACATTGGACTCATAACTGAATCAGCACATGTAGGATTCCACTAGGCAAATAGCAATGTATCCAAATATTCTTTAGAAAAATGTGCTTCCGTAGATAGTTTCGTACTGGCCAGAAAAAAAAAAGGGGGGGGGGGTGGTCAGAACTGGAAGACCCTGCCACTGTTATTTCAATGTGAGTTTGTTGTTTAATTCTCTGCAAGGACTGTGGAGTCCTTGGTGCTCTCTGAGCTCGGTTGTTTGCTTGCAGACGTTTCATTACCCAAACAGGTAACATCATCAGTGCTGGCGAGTGTGGGGTTTTCTCCCTGTTGATATACAGTGGCCTACCTTGCCGGTTTTGGTGGGGGTGTGGTTTTCTCCTTGGTAGATAAAAAAAAGCTAAGAAGGAAACAAAAAGACCAGAACACATCCTCTCCAGCAGCCAACACCCAGATAAGCAGGGATTAACCCCAGACAAACAATCAAGCAGAAAACAACACCCTAATCAAGGAACTACCAAGGAGAAAACCACACACCCAAAACACTGGCAGGGCAAACCCCACACAGGGAGCAAACCCCACACTCACTGATACTTCAACCCTTCTACCAAAATAAAGATGCAGACATAATTCAGTACTGAATTCATAATGGATTACTTTTTCAGCCCAAGGTTGCCATACACTTTAGCAGCAATGATTTAGTTTAGCCCAGCTTATACTGTGAACAAATCTAGCACATTCTGGATCTTTGTTTGTTTGCTTGTGACGCTTGTATGCCATCCATTCCCTTTTGGTGGTTAACAATGTAAGCAGATAGAATACCCCTCCAAACCCAAACTGGTAACCAATGCCACTCCTGAAGCAGTAGGCTCCTCTGAGCATATTGCAATACATCCATCATTCCTGGGCTGCTACGTTTTGCACCAGCTGCAGTTTCCAGGTGTTTTTCAAGGGCAACCCCAGGTAAAGCATGTTTCAGTAGTCCAAACAGGAGTGCCTCAAGCAAGTCTTACAGTCCAGGAAAGATCACAATTCACCCAACAGATGTAATTGTACAAAAGCCATCCTATTCACATCTGTCACCTGCTCCTGAAACAGGAGCAATGAGTCCAAAAGCTGTGGACCACTTCTGAATGGAGGAGTACAATGATGGAGTTTTCCTGGAATCCTTAGGCCCACAACCCCAAGACCATCTTGGAGAGATTTAGTCAAAGTCTGTTCTTCCCCATCCAAACCCTGAGACCCTCTAGGCACTGGGTCAGCACCTTCACCACATTGCCTGTTGATACTCAGCCCAGAATGAGATGTATAGCTGAGTATCATCTACCTATTGATAATACTGAACCCTATGTTAATGGATGACCTCCTCCAGCAGCTTAATCTAGATATTAAAAAGAAGTGGTGAGAGAACAGATTCCTGAGGCACTCTGCAAAGCAGTGGTCTCCAGGAAGATCTCTCCTCACCATTACTACTGACTGGAACTGACCCGTCAGGTAGGAGGAGAATAACTGCAAGACAGTGCCCCCCACTGCAATCCCTTGGGGATGGTCCAGAAGGACACCATGGTTAACAGTATCAATATGCCGACTGAAACACATTTATACTTGACAACCTCTTCAGGTATTATGAGGCAACTCTCCTCAGAAAGCTAATTAAAAAAAAAAAAAACCCTATCAGAAGTTCCTATTTAAAGGAAAATGTATTTTTAAATGCATGTTTAATTGTGTACGAACTTTTGATTGGTTGTGTGCCATTAAGTCAGTATCAGCTCTTAGTGACCATGTACCTACACCTCTTCCAGGATTATCTGTACCCCATTTGGCCCTATAGGTCTTTCAGTGGTGCACCCATCACTGCTGTAATTGAGTCCATCTGCCTTCCTGCTGGTTATCCTCGTCTTTTGTCTACCCTCTTTCTCAGCATTACAGACTTCTCAAGACAGCTGTGTCCAAATTATGATAATTTGAGCCTGGTTATTTATGCCCAGGTAAGAACTCTAGATGAATTTGTTCTCTAGATGATCCATTTGTTTGTTGTCTTGGCTATCCATGCTATTCTCCGGAGTCTTCTCCAACACGAACGTTCAAGAGCATCAATACACTTCCTATCCTTTTTCTTCAAAATCCAACTTTCACTTGTATAGAGTATCATGGGGAACATCATTACCTGCTCAATTCTGATTTTATATGTACAGACACATCACAACATCTGAACATCTTTTTTGAGGCCTTCACTGCTACCATATTTAGTGCTAGTTTGCAGCATATTTCTTGACTGCTGGTTCCTTTACTATCGATTTTCAATCCTGAAAAGCGGAAGCTACCCACCGCTTCAATATATGTTTTGTCAATTCTAAGGCTGGCTGCTGGACCTATTGTCATTACTTTGGTCTTCTTTATATTGAAACTGGATCCATTTTTTTTTTCACTGTGCTCCTTGACTTTCATTATCAGAGCTTCCAAATCATTTGCATATTCTGCTATTAGACTAGATATCATCAGCATAGTGCAGGTGACTGATAGTTCTTTCTCCAGTTTTAAAGCTATGCTCATCTTCTTCTAATCCATCTTCCCTCAATCTATATTCAGCGTATAGGTTGAACAACTCAGGAGCCAGTCTGTTTCACCATGTTCCATCCAGACTGTAATGTTCTGTCTTGTGTACAGGGTTCACATGAGGACAATATAATGTTCTGGGGTTCCCAGTTTTCTAACAATATTCATTAGTTTGACATGTTCAACACAGTCAAATGCCTTTCTATAATCAATGAAACACACTGACTTTTGTTTGGTATTCTTTGGCCTTTTCTAAAACTAGTTTGAACATCTGGCATCTCCCTTTCCATGTAGGGCTCTAACCTGCACTGAATGAACCTCAACATTATTTTGCTAGCATATGAAATTAAGAATATTGCATGATAATTTCCATACTCTGTGAAGTCTCCTTTCTTTGGTACAGATATGTAGACTGACCTCTTCTAATTTGCTGGCATAGTTTGATTAGAACTTTTACAGATCAAGTTATTAACCTGTTTCATTTAATTTTCCTAGGCCATACAACCCAACTACACTTTCCTCCTTAATATAGCCAACTTTGATATTCCAGTCTCCAACCATAAGCAGCGCATTTTGCTTGCGTGTTCTGTTGATTTCAGATTGAACTTGACATAAAAGTCATCAAACTCCTCTTCTTCTGCATCAGTGGTTGGAGTATAAATTTGGATAACCATCACATTAAAGTCTAATTGATCTTATTCAATAATTGATTGCATTATACCCAAGCAATGTCTTTCCTGTATGTTTCCTGATTTTAAAAGCAATGCTGTTCCTTCTTTGTTGTTCATGTTCTGAGTAATAAAACAGTGTGACCTTCTGACAGAGAGCGTCCAATTCCAGTCCATTTCAATTCACTGATGCCTAAGATGTCAACGTGTAGTGATTTTACTTTTCACTGTTTGAGCTTTTCCATCTTCATGCTTGTTTTATTCCATCTTCCTGCTGTTATTCAGTCTTTGTAGCTTCAAATTTTCTTTTCTTGCATGAAAACCTCAGCCACTAGACATCCCAAAGGCTTTAATCTAGCCACGTCATGAACATCATTAGTTCTCCAAAAGAGAGAACTCATCTCTTTCTCAGTAGCCTGTTGAGTGCCACCCAACTTGAGGGGCCCATCATACGACACTATATTATCAATCATTTTATCTTGTCTATCCATGTAGTCTTCCTGATAAAATACAGGAGTGGTTCACCATTGCCTTCTCCTGCTCAGTATAAAATAATGCCTTTGCCATTGTCACTGAAGGGATCATCCATCTACAGCATCTTCCTATATTGCTGCTGCCCAAGATAGGTGTTTGCTTGCTTTAACTGGACAACTGGGATGACCTTCACACCTTGAGTGACCCTGCTGGGCCTATATATTCTTAGCATAACCTCCTGGTGTTCTTCACTCATTCCTCCCATGAACACTATTTCCCCACCCCCACCACAATGAAGGAGCATAGCAGACTTGAGGAGCTACAAATTCATACTTTTGGTAAATGGACACAAAAATATATTTCAGGGGGAATGGAGCACAATTTTTCAAAAAATGCAACAAAACAGACTTGAAATTGTATACACGTGAAACTGACACAGATAAAAAATAGACTAAATTATCTAAACAAAGTAGATTGTTATTATCTTGAAGGCTGCATTTTTAGAGCAGACTAGAGAACTCTGTGACCCATTGGGTCATCCTTTGAAAGAAAGGTAGTGCAGTCTGATGTGACCAGAATTAACATTACATTTTAGGCTGACCATTTTTTTTTTTTTTTACTCCAATGCTGGGTGGTCCTGTGATCATCTAAGAAGCATATATATCATAAATAGAAAAATAATTATAGTGGCCAATGAACTTAGATAAACAGAATGAGCATAGGCAGGCAAAAAACAGTGGGAGCAGGAGCGACTTCTGACTTCCTGCTAACCTGCCCATTGACTTTGCTTATGGGAAGTTGTCAGGGAGCATCGGAAATCATGATTATGTGACCACGGGGATGCTGCAATGGCCACGACTTTGCAAATAAAAGTGTCTGAACATTGTGGAAATTTCAGTTCCACAGGAGTAATGGGTCCCAGATTTTTTATGCGTTCTTTAAGTTAGCAGATTTTAGGTACCTTGATTCAAAATTGGCTGCAGTATAATGTACCGTTTGGGCTAACGTGACGGTACAAACAGATAAACGCAATGAGAATTTTAGTAGTATATAGCTATAGAGAGTAAAGGGGAGGTTCAGCCATCTGATTCAGTTATGCAAATTTAGCAGGCCTGAATATTTACCGGAAATATAGGGATGGGATATGGTGGGGGAAATAAAGAAACAGTTGACCTGCAAAAGCTAAAACACTCAGTTGGAGCTTGTCTCTGAATTTTGTATCTGGCAATATATTTATTTCTGCTACTGTCTGCTGGGGTGTGGTAGTCTCAGTGTCATTTGTAGAGGGATTAACGTCATACCTCAGCAATACGGCACCTTTGTGATATGCAAAAATGAAAAAAAAAAGTTAATCCTTTATATCCTTGAGTAGGGCTAGGAAAAATCAAGCTTTAATTTCTACAGAGCAACTGTTAACCAACACCAACAATACTGAGTTAGATATTTGACTTAGTACATCAATCAGCTTCTCAAGCCTCTTTAATTATCTACTCCATGCCTTTAAATCCAGATCATTTCTCTACATCCCTTATCCGAGCATAGCTTTGAAAAAAGCTAAGCAGAGCCAGAGCAAGTGAATACTTGGATGGGACACCTCCAGGAAATCTGAGTTCTAAGCTAGTCAGGGAAGTTGCAGACAGAAAATCCCAGAAGAAGACAATAGCAAAGCAGTAAGACATTTGTGTACTGTTGCCAAGAAAACTGCACATGCCAAGGGAGTCTTTCTATCAGGATTTAACAATATGGAGCCCTAGGGCGAAGCATCTTTCAGCCTAGTTCCACACAGACCTTGGATTGCTTTGCGATTCTCTGGGCAATCATTCACTTCAGCTCCCTGATGTGAGATACCTGTTCAGTCCATGCAACCTGCTGCTTTAGAAATGAGAGCGAAGAGTGTCAAAAAGATTTAAAAGGGGGGACGTCAGAGGCAGAACATGTGTCCTGCCCACGGTATAGTCTGCAAGAAATTATCCCTAAGAGGGACAGCAAATGGAAATTCACCTCCGTCTCTCCCTCCTAGCTCTTGGAGATACCTTTCTTGAAACTAGGAAGCTGAGGGCTGTTATGGAAGGCAAGACAGTGGCCTTCCCTGTAAAATGAGACAACAACTTCTAAAGCTTAATGTTACATTTAGGTTTGTTGTTGTTCATTAGCTTTCTGTCCCACTTTCCTTGCCCAAGCTCAGGACAGCACATATACCAGTTCCTCCTCCAATTTTTCCCACAACAGCTCCCCTGTGGGGGAGACCAGGCTCAGAAAGCGTTAATAACCTCAAATCTTCCCAGGTCCTTCTGTAGCACCACAGGTATGTGCAGGCCGTGGTCAAAAAGGTCAAGAGAGTGGCTGCAATGCTGTCATTGAAGCCCTGCCTGTTTTTTATGAGCGTCACACACACGAGGCACATTAAAGATATGTGGGGCTTCAACCACACCATGGCAGCTGTCATCTTGACATCTTTTACCGTATCATGCAGACACCCCTATCCATGTAGCTGAGCCGAGCTTTAGATCTGAATCTTCCCAATCCATGTCTACCATCTTAGCCATTAAAGGTCGCTTTCAAACACGTTCTCAATATTTTTTCCATCTATATTTAATAATATTTTTCCATTAGCCTTTTATTGTTTCTGCAGTGGATGTCTCAGATAGATCACCAAAACATAAGTGAGCAGCTTCTCTCTACTTTGACTCTCTGCAGGATTTTCTTTCCTGAGCATCAAAAGCTAATGTAATTCCAGTGCTGCACTAAAATCAGAGTTCATATATTATGCTAAGGTAGAATGTGGTTTATTTGATTTTAGCTTAGCATCCTATGCAAGCCTTCCATTCATGGCTTACTCGATAGAGCATGATTAAATAATCCACAACTTAATATAATGTCTAAGGCCAGCCATATAATTTTTTATATCCCAGTGCTCAATATCCTGTGGCATTTTCCATATTTCATTAGCTCCAACAGCCATTTTCAGTACTCCATTAGCAAATTCCATAATATACTAGAGTATATGAGAAGTGATGTGTCAAGATGAGCATCTATAAATAAAGTTTTAAAAAAGAAGCTTTAAAAAAAGAGTGGAATGGGGAGGAGATGAAGCTATGAGAAAAATGCACGAAAATACAAGTAATTCAGAGGGAAAGGGAAGAAAAAGTTGGGTGGAATTGAATTCCTGGATAAAGGAAACAGAAGGAGCAGCCATCTTGCCTCCAAGCAAAATCTCAAGTGAATGAATTCCACTGCAGGCAAGGTTTTGATGAGATGAAGTTGGCGACAGTGCTCTGCTTTACATAAGGATTGGGGGGGAGAGAGCTGACAGCTCCAACATCTTTGGAGCCCTAGGGCAGTCTTATCCAGAAAGCAGAAAACAAGTTGTCAGTCCCACAAAGCCAACACAAGTGGAAATACAGTGAGGGGGAGCTGGAGGTTGAGAGAGAATGAGAAAGGCATAGAAAAGGCTCAGGGTAGTCTGCACGGACTCATCCCCACGATGCCAAGTGCGGTTGACTAATTAATTGGCCTTCGTCTACCACAGGGCAAGTTTTCTGCTTATAAATGTTTTTTTGAGAATGCTTCTCCCTCTCTCTCCCTCTCTCAATCTCTCTCCCCATGTGCTACAGGCAGAAGGATTTGGTAAGAACTGCAGCCCATTTTCTGAATGGAGGCTATTTCAGATGCTTAGTTCAAGGAGTACCTTCTAACTGAATATAATCCTTGCTATTAGGTTTGTATCACTTTCCCAGCCAACAGCCAATGCCTCTCTTAGAGGTAGGATAGGGGTTCAAAGGCATCATCCACCTGCCGCCCTTAGGAAGGTTGGATTCTGTGTCCACAATGGCTACTACAACCACAGTCATCTCCAAAGTTGGAAGGTAACTGCCAGTAGACATATTTTCACTCTCCTAAAGTCAACTTCTCTACTAACCAGCTATTGTCAGTCTATGTGTAATGGAATGTGGGAAAGACCTTTGGAGACTGGGCAAAGAGATGTTGCCAAGGAAACAGTCAGATAAGAGACGGCATAGGCCGCAGCTGGATAGTGGGTGGAGCAAGAGGCTCAGAAGAGACTCTCCCTGGTTTCTCAGGCAGTAAAGGAAATGGGAGGGAGAACTGTACTTTCAGACTGGCAAGACTGATGTTGGCCTCATGGGATAAACCAGATAGGAATCACAGCCAGATGAGCTAATTCTACTTTATTCAATCAATCAGTTTATTATTACAGTCATAGACCAGTTCAACTAAAAATGCACATAACATGTCTAATTAAAAGTCTTAGATATAATAAGTAAAATCTATATCATAATTATAATTTGGCCTCCTAAATGTCATTTATACATGACGTCAAGCAGCCTATACTGTAGTGTAATTATTACTCCTTAAATTATGATATCCTACGATTATTGATCGTTAACTATAATAAAGGTGATGATCAAGTGATAATATCTAAAATTGAAGTGTATTGGTTATATAAAACTATTTACAATAAGATATTCATCAGATTCCGATGAATCTTTAATGCTGCTGCACAGAATCTAGCTACCTGCACCGTGACTGTAGTCTGTTCGTCTTTAAGCAGGATATGTAGATAGTCGGTATCAGAGCAGCCTGGATACCTATTAATCATTGGATGAATAAATTTTGTTCGAATGTCTCTATAGAATGAGCATCAAAGAAGGATGTGGCCAGTGGTTTCTACCTCTCCGGAATCACAGGGAGAGAGCCTTTCGGCCAATGATATCTTTGCCATCCAGAACAGCTGAGAGGAGCTCATGGCATCGTGCAAGCGAAAAGGCTTTCCGATGGTTCGCTGTCTCTAACTGGCTAAGATATCTGGCAGGGTTGACAATGTATCTGGTATAGTCTGGAGACAGAATGATGGAACTTTCTCTAAGTTCATTTGTCTCTCTATGTCCTCTACCCTTAATCTCAAATTTTGTTTTGCCTGTTCATAGAATTCTACTTTATTGTAATGCTACATTGACAGAATCTTGCCAGTCTGAAAGTACAGTACAACCAGGGAAGGTCTCTTCTGAGCCTCTTGCCCCACCCACTATCCAGCTGCAGGCTACGCCGTCACTTATCTGACCATTCCCTTGGCAGTGTCTCTTTGCCCAGTCTCCAAATGTCTTTCCCACATTCCATTACACTATGTTCCTCTTTGTGTCATGCTTGGCATATCTCAGTTTCTCATTGTATGGCATTAGTTGAAAATACAAGTGTCATGGAAGACAGTTCACTGACCCATCAGAAAGAATTTCACTGTGTGAAGAAAACCACTCTGTGGTGCCAGCCATTTCCAGAAAGGAGAGTTGTGGCAGATGTTCCTACCCTTCTCGCTCATTCATATATTCATTCATTCATTCATTCATTCATTCATTCATTCATTCATTCAGTTTATATCCTGTCTTTTTATTCAGTTGAATACTCAGCTCTATTCAGCTTAGGGATGAGTATGTGTGAGATTGTAGGAAAACTGGGAAAATAATGGGAGGGTAGATATGAACACTCAAGAGATAGAGGATAAGTTGGCAGTTTATCTCATAAAGGGCAGCTCAGCTCAGAAGGTAAGAAATCTGGGAAGAAGCTTTTCAAATCATCCAAAGAGCTTCTGGCTTAATTAATTAATTGTAAAAGAAGGTGGGAAATTCCTCTTAGAGTTTCCCAGAAACTGTATTTACCCCTGATTAGTATTAAATAGACCTTCTGGAAATTTATAGTGTTCTTGCCTCCTTGATCTTGCCCAGCTGCATGGGGCTTAACCAAGTGAGAAATTTGGTCCACCCACATTTTTAGATAAATCTACCAACCCCAAAGTAATATAAAGTAGAACTTAAAATCGCAAGGCAATTGTCTGTGGGAGGGGATACATGTGCAGAAATGTATACGTTATGGAAAAATATGCAACCCCCACCCCCAAACAGCATTTTCTTACAGGAGCATCAGTTACAAAAATTCACTAGGAAAATCATCTTTAAAAAGGACTGTATTAGAAATGGGTACAAAAAAAGATAATGTATATTCTTGCGAACTCTTTTTCCTCTAGAATTCATATACAAAGGTGTTTGAATAGAACTTGCAGTCAGTGACAAGAGACAAATCATCCATTCTGAGCTTGGCTTGACCACCAGTTGGAAGACCTGTAGGAACCTGGCTTTAGACTATAATTTACAGTTTTACAATTTAAATGTACAATTTAGACTGCAATTCCCATATATTCCAGAAAAACATGATCAATGGATGTATGGGAATTATGGAAGCAGTAACCCCAAATATATGGATCAATATGATCAAGGGAGAAGGCTTCTGTAGACCAACCTCTCTTTTCTACACTGCCTCCATTCTCCTTCCTCTGGACACTGTGATAATTCAATTTGTCAAGTCCAAGGACAAGCTTTTTGCATTTATTAATGTGAGCCACTCTGGGGCCACTATATCTCTGAAAAGCTTTTGATCTAGCTCTATCAGCAGAGAAGATTGGAGAACAGGATTCTGTATGGTCTAGATTTAGTTCATTGTTTAAAAATTGAATTGTAGTGATCTGTATAACAGACATTACCATATTTGTATAGTAGAAAAATAGAAAATTGTATTGTACTATTATATATTTTTAATTTTCATTCTACGGTTGGGCTGTTTTGTTTTGTTTTTTCACAGTGTTTGAATTATTTAGTCTTTTTTAGGTATTTCATTTTTTTCAAATGGTCGGGAGTGGCACGCCACTCTATGCATCTGATGAAGTGAGTTGTAGTTCATGAAAGCTTATGCTTTTTAATGAAATCGGTGAGTCTGAAAATGTACTACTGGACTAACATGGGTCTCCTCCTATAATTGCTATCATTTGTATTTTTCAAAACTCAATACAAATGTAAAAGAAGGGAAGGGAAGGGAAGGAAAGGGAAGGGAAGGGAAGGGAAGGGAAGGGAAGGGAAGGGAAGGGAAGGGAAGGGAAGGAAAGGAAAGGAAAGGAAAGGAAAGGAAAGGAAAGGAAAGGAAAGGAAAGGAAAGGAAAGGAAAGGAAAGAAAAGAAAAGAAAAGAAAAGAAAAGAAAAGAAAAGAAAAGAAAAAGCCTGAAATAGCATTTTCTTTGGGGCCTGAGAGATATCACTGAGATGAATCAAGAGCCTCCTTGCAGAGAGGTAAAATATAACTGATTAAACAAATTGGCACTTCCATTTCAGCTTCTCAGAGTTTACCAGCATCCTTGATTTCTTTTTCCCACCTCCATCCCTTGCCTTGTTTGCCAAGCAAATTCCTCTATCTTCCTGTGTTGACTTTTAAATTCAGGTCCAACCCTTTTTCAAGACTATGAGTAACATAGACATAAGGCATCAAGTCAGACTCCGGGGCAGACTCCAGGAAAACCTTCTCCAGTCCTGCCAACTCAAGATAATTTCATCAGAGGTACTGGGAACTGAACTTGGGTGAGAGGCTTCTGCTGGCCAAAACTAAAACTAAAAGCCTTCCTGGGAGTAAATCAAAGATCCAGCTCTTAGTAAGTATTTTTACTACAAGAACTAGAGAAACTAATAAACAATACACAACCCTACTTATAGTAGAAGCAAGGTTCAGTCTTGGTGTCTCTCTCTCCCATTTGTATGGCATAACAGGATGACAGCCTCAGACTTTGACGCGGAGAAGCAATCTGCACAATGCTATTGCATTGTACTTCACAAAGAGATGCCTTCTTCCAATAACAACTATCCAACCAATGAGATTGAATAAGATGGGCTCACTCCAAGTCCTTTCACAGGAACTGTCATCTGTGCATTATTATTGCAATATGCTCTACATGGGACTACCTTTACTTTCAGAAGCTACAGCTGGTCCAGAGTGTGTTGGCTTTAATAGTTATGTGTGTGCCCTGGGGCGTCCGTAGTGATGGATGATTGAAATCCTGGCCCTTTTGATGTGCAGGCTTCCATGCAACATATTTTATAAAGGGGTGGGCTTTCCTCATCCAGTCATGCCCACCACTTTGAAGCCAGTAACCATCATTTCAGGTGCCTCTGGTTGTGTCTCAGATGCCCACATAACATATCTACTTTGAGACCCAAATTGGTTACCATTTGGCTTCCAGGTGCAATTCATGATGTTGGTTATCATCTTGAACCACCGTTCATGGTTCAAGGCCTGGATATCTGTGGGACCACCTTCTCTTAGAAACATATATTACCCCAGGCTCCTTTACTTAGGGATTGCCATCTGCAGGGACCACAGAAATGTCCCTTTTAAGCTGCAGCCCTTCTCCTCTGAAATAGCTTGCCCCAGACAACCATGGATCCCCTTCCCTCCTGACTTGGGTCTGGTTGGATCTAGTTGTTCCATCAGTCCACAAGGCCTGGAATGCTATCATCACTCCCTCTGGTGTAGAATAGTATTTAATTTTTGGAAACAAATTTGCAGGGAAAATACACACAAAATCTGGACAACACTACCTGCAGATATTCCAGGTTCTTCCCCCCCCCCCCCCCCATTTTTGTAATGAGAAATTAGATGATGTAGACTAGTCTAAGAGAATAGGCAGCATTATTGGGGACCAGATTTCCACTGATCTGTATTTCCTATTTAACAAGGTTCTGCAATCAACTTGAGATAGCTCCACTAGATCCCAGACAATTCATTGTTGAGCAAGACTATTCCAATTGTTGATCTGCATTTTCTCTTTCCTGTCACCTTAAAGGTTGGGGATTAAGTCTGTTCCAAGTTACTAATGTTCTTCAGGATTTGATAAGCAGAAATCAACAGGGTTCATCTGTAGCTCCCTCCATATTTTCCCTGGGTGGTCAGAAAAGAGGGGGAAGTGTGCTTTCACCTCCAGCTTAATTAATTCTTCAGTTCTGCCATCATCTGTTACACTGATCATTTTCATACTATCTAGCAGTTGTGGCTTTGATAACAAAAAAAGTGAATTGGTCAAAACATTATGCCACCAACACATTGCCAAGCAAAAGATAATACAGAGTAGACATTCAAGATTGCACTAATCTGAGAATTCATCCAACAATTCCAACCCAAAGAGTAATTGGCTTCAGCTTCAGTTTATAAAGCACATTTTGTCCTTTCTCTTAACTATGTGATCCCAATGATGGGGCCACAACACATTCTCTTTCTTATACCCGCCATCCTTCCTAGACAAGCTGAGAGAAAAATGATATCCATCCAAGAGACAGGGTATTATTCTTATCATAAGCACAACATTTAAAATTGTAGCTCAGAATGATTTTTTTTCTTTAAAAAGATTAAGACAATCTGTATTTGAGCAGGAGGAAAATATAGACTATTTGCTTTTATTAAGGAAAAGAATCTGACAAAAAGACTGGTGAGCCATCACAAGCTTGGCTAGCAAGATCTCATCACACATGCTTGTTATGTCTCTCAGCCAATGTTACTAGTGAGCTGAAGATCTGGGGACTTTGGAAAAAAGCAGACTTAAATTTCTGCTATGTTAGCAAAGCAGGCATATGACTGTTATTAGCAGAAAGACTGCCAACTGCTCCAGCAGATCACATTGTCCCTTTGTGGGTATGGATTACAATTATCAACACCATATTTATCCCAAAACTATCCGTTCTTGTGACTTTAATGCTAGTTTCAAAACTTTGTTTTTCCAAATCCTAACCACTGAGACCAAGGCCAAGCCAAACCCAAACCCAAACCCAATACCTTTTGTTTTCAGTTCTGTCTGGAAAAAAAAAAAAAAAAAACCATTTTCCCCAGCTCATCTTTGGTACCTCTCCTGTAATATGTTTTTAAAAAGACTCTGAGCTCCATGGATATTTCCATAACTTCATTCTTACAAATGCCAGTTGGCTGCATTTTGATTGGCCCAGCACAGGACTCAATCGTCTTAGCTGATTGCTAGAATTAAGAGGACACATGTCAGGAGGAGCTGGTTTTGCCCTCTAGACACAACTGCGTGTTGTTATTCCACACACATTAACAAATTGTGAGGGACATACCATGCAAAAGATGAGAAAGGTCCCACTGGGTCACAAAGGTTCATCTATCCAATCTGCTTCCTCCTATTCTGATCAAAACTGACATTTCCAGATCTCTCACAAAGAAGATATAATACAAGGCTTCATCTCATCAGTGCTGTTCATCTACAACTCATCTTCAATAGCAGGTTGCATTAGAGCCTGATGTTTAGTTCTCATGGTTAATAAACATTCATAGATTACCTCCTCCCCAATGAATATATTTCATTTACTCTTAGAGTCTACCATCCTGATGACCACCGACACTTCTTGCAGAATATTTCAGCTCACCGTGTCCATCAATCGGTATCCCATAAAGTTGCCTTTAAACAGCATAGCCCTTGGTAGGTTAGCACCATGCTAAAGTTACTGATTTGCAAAAATACCCTGGAAATGACTCAGAGGTTGAGTCATCACCGCCTGGAGCAAAAACAGATGTCTTTGACTCATAGGGTTTTTTTTCCCAGACTGGGTTAAATGTCCATGTAAGAAGTATCTAAAGCAATACACTCCAAAAGTCACACTTACATCGCTGAGTCTCTCTCTCGAGCTGCTCCGATGGAATCCTTTCGATTCTCCGCTCGCACTTTCACTGTCACTGTCTCGGCAGCTGTTTTGGCCTGGATTAAGCTGCAGAACAAAAGGGAAATAAAAGTTTACAGTCTGTCTAAGAAAGATATTTGAAGGCATCCATTCTAGTCTGGAGAATGTACAGTGATAAAACACAATTGATTCTCTACCAGACCATCACTTGGTTTGGGCCCAGTAATTTGTTGCCTGAGGCAAAAGGCAAGATAAAATCCATACACAGATGTTAATTGGATTGGCAGTTGAATCATTTTTTTTCAACTTTAGCAATGAGAAAGTATTATCCAGTAGTCTTGAGCATAGTTTGGGGGTGAAAGGAAGGTTACAGGGCAAACTCAGATC
The DNA here is from genome assembly GCA_030867105.1 of Liasis olivaceus. Lineage (NCBI taxonomy): Eukaryota > Metazoa > Chordata > Lepidosauria > Squamata > Pythonidae > Liasis > Liasis olivaceus. The sequence goes on along the minus strand of CM061349.1, from coordinate 320,094,131 downwards.
TGTCCACTCTGCTTAAAAAAGCTGTTGCCCTCTTGCCTCCTGTAATGGTATGTGGGAATGAGACAGGGGGAAAAGATGCTGCCTAGGGAACAATCAGATAAAGAGGGGGGGAGCCCACAACTGCATAACGGGCATAGATAAAGGATCCTCCCTAACTTAACAGGCTGTAAAAAGAGACGGCGGGAGATTTGTACTTTCAGACATGCAAGATTCTATTAATGCAGCCTAACAGTAAAGTAGAATTGGCTCATCTGGTCATGTTTCCTGTCTGAACTACCTGGGAAGGATGACACCTCCTGATAGGGCCAGCTCTGGACTTGGGCAAGTGTGACTGAGCCCATGGAACTAAATTCTGGTAGCCCACGTTTGTATTCCTCCACACTAAACCCTGAAGAGATGCTGCCTTATTGTTTTCACACAATTCCCCAGCACAATACTACATCTAAGGTATCTTAGGGAGGACCAAATGGTGGATGGTGACAACACACAAAAGGGAGCATACACATCCTCATTTCTAATAATGTTCCTGAACTCTTAAACAGCTATCTTTCTCATGACAACTTTTGTACATCTCCCCATAGAAACTTTGGATAACATCAGTCTATTGCTTAATACTAATTTGGAAAAACTGCAACTTAGTGATCAAGTATGTGCTTTGTATGTAGAAACTTTCATATTTAATCTTTGGGATCTCCAGGACATGCTGAAAAACCTCTTGCCTGGAGGTCTGAGAATCCACTGCCAGATATAGAAAACACTGGACTAAATAGATAGATGTGATCTATGTTCTTTCATAAAAGACTTTGTGATTCAAAGTGTGGGATGGAATCAGAGACTAAGTGCCACTGAATTTGGTGCAATATTCAAGTAGAAATGTATTGGACTGTATTTTTCATCATGGAGAAAAGCTATCTAGGTGGTCAATAAAGAGTTGACTATGACTTGATGGCACTTAATCATCATCGCCACATTGGGGAACATAACATATCTGTGAGTATTTCATTATGGGAATCCATTCACAGCTTCTACTATGCTTTGAAATTATGACTTGCAGTTATAACAAAGAAACACCCCCACCCCCAAACACAAATACATGTCCTATAGTATAAATTGATCAGATTCGGTTAACAAATTATCCATCAATCAGACTACTTAGATTCTATGACCCTAGATGAGAATGTTCTTGTACAGCAAGGAACCTTCTTCATAATATACATACCAACAAAGGACCTGACATTTTGCCATTCTGCTAATTATGAACAAACAGACGGAAAGACAGACAGACACTTCACCACCAAGTTACATACAATAAATATTATTTCAGTCTACTAGCCCCTGGCCACAATGGGATTTAAATATAGCACTCCATTCACATACAATTAATTCTTCATAAATAAAATACTGTTTTTTAAGCTTCTCAAATACACTCAAAGACCCCGCTCTCTATGCAGTGCAAATGGCCAAAATGCTATACACACAATTTAAGCATATGCATGTTGACTTGGAAGTAAATCTGGTGCAGACTTCCGGGGGAAGTATAGTAAACTGAAGATGGCTGTGTGAAAGCAGAGCCAAAGACTGAGGCTAAGACCAAGGACTGGTGAGTAAACCGGTTCCTTGGAACCTCTCTGGATAAGGAGAGGATGGGACGTTGCCCACATGTGCTCCAGATGGCTGCTCCTCACAAGGAGATCACAGGACAGAGGTTTTCCATGCGTTTGAGTGCTGGGAGATGACGGGATCAGCCATCTTGCTCGCAACTATGGCAGAGTCTTTTAAAGGACACTAAGTTCACAAACCTCACTTTCTAATCACTTTGGAAATTGCCTATTAACTATCTTAAAGCTATTAGAGACCTTCAGAATGACAAGTTTGAAAAGCCTTTACTGGGTGAATTTATCTTCAACTCTGAATAAAAGAAAAATTAATTATTAGCTTAAAACTTAAAGAATTTGAAATAAACAGCAAAAAGCTAAATAAGATTTTAATCTAAGAAAGTTATAAACAAATTAAGGGTCCAGTTAAATCTGGAATATTGACTTTGACTACAGAATTTTGGAATTAATTATAAAGAATAAACAGCTTCTTGTGGGAAACAGATTTGTTTTGGTTATTGCAAGACATAACAAAGTTAAGTAATTTAATGATTTTAGAAACTGGACACTAGAGGGGACTAAAGTTTCTAAACGGGGGGGGGGGGGGGAAACAAGCCTGCTTTTATTTACTGGGACTTACAAATTGAAGCAAATGTTGGAACACTTAAAACATTAAAGGAGACTTTTAAAGAATGGAACCACAAGTTAGTAGCCACAATATCATCAGTGTCAGCCTGTATAGATAGACTATGTCCAAAAGATATTATTGAAGAAATGACAGATGTAGAAAAAAATTGTCTGATAAGATAGAGATGGTACCAAAAGTGGATTTACAAATGAAAGATCAACAGAGCAACTTGGAAAAGGTTACTTTACTGATATAGAAAAGAGACTGGCTGATGTTTTAAAAATCAAAAGGAAAATATAAATAATAAACCAGGGGAGTGACCTGGATTATTTTTTCCTATCGGATCTACAAAAGAGGCTTTTTAAAGCCATGAAGAAATTTGTGCGATGGGACAAAGAAAAATTGGAGAGAAAGCAAATCCTATGACAATATTTGAATGGACTTGTCTATAGATAAGGGATAGGATATGGATGAAGAGATATTTCTTTGCAACCTTATAGGGGGTTGAGAGCCACTAAATTTATTTATACTGGTTGGAAGTCACTTCTTTATATATTTCTTTTCTCTTTATTATATTCTCACTTTTCTCTTCCTTCTTTTCCTTTTTTCTCTTTTCTTGCACTTTTTATTCTTTCTTCCTATTCTCTTTTTTTAAGTTTAGTGTGTGTTAGTGTTTACTATTATAATCAAACATTTTAATGAAAATTATATAAAAAAGGAAGTAAATCTGGCGGAGTGCAATGAAATGCTTAAGTGTGTTAAGGATAAACTCTAGGGAGTTTACTTCCACTTTCTTAGTTTTATTCAGATTGTTATATTCTGCCATATTCCCTCCCCCACCCCTCCAAGGTTGTATGAAAAAATACAGCCAAACCTAATGGTGCAATTATGAAAGAAAAAATGTAATTGGTAGTAAAATATCTATAAATTATGGGCAAAATGGATCTAATGTATTTAGACTTTGTTTATCCATGTGATTATATACTTTGGCTTGTTGTTAAACTGTAGTTTATGATTGACATTAACCTAGAAATAAACATTGTTTCTCCAGGAAAGGAATTATCAACATTTTTAAGCTAGTTGGCAGATCTGAAAATATGGAAGCATGTCATGATGTGTGTATACGTACAAAGATCAGAATCATACAAGCCATGGTATTCCCTGTGACACTTTATGGAAGTGAAAGTTGGACTTTGAAGAAGCTAGATAAGAAAAGCATTCACGCTTTTGAACTTTAGTGTTGGACGAGACTCCTGAGAATACAGTGGACAGGCAAGAAAACAAATCAACCCAGAGTTCTGACTCAAGGAACCAATGATCAGGATCAAATTATCCTACTTCTGACACATTATATGAAGACCTAGTTCTCTGGAGAAGGCTCTAAGAAAGGAAAGAGAAGAAGAGGACAACCACCAGCAAGGTGGATAGACTCAATTACAGTACTGATGAGTGCACATTGGAAGAGCTGAAGGACCAGGTTAGAGACAGATTATCATGGAGAAAATCTGTGTGGTCATTAAGAGTCAACAACAACTTGATAACAAGTAATCAATCAATCAGTCAATCAATCAATGTATGGACATCTCACAGTTGTTATGATGGATATGTCCAATCATCAAATTTAGATATACCCAAAAGCAAACAATACATTGGTGTACAGCTACCCACCAGTTTATTTTCTAAGGACTCCCTTTGTAGGTCTATGTGGGCCCTGGCTATTCTTGGAAATACAGGTTATGCTTGAAGATGACACTTAATTTTACAGAATATTAGCCTGTCATTTGTTTTCTTTAATTAGAAGAATCTTAAAAATGAATTAGTGAGGAGAGGGACTTGGTGAGCACCAAAGCATATCATGGTCTGCTACTCTGGAGGCCCATTTCTAGAAAGAATGCTCTTTTTGATGCAAATAAGGCTTCAGTTTTCTATTAGATTGTCTCCCTTCCTGCAACAGTAATGAGAAATCCAGTTAGTAAGAAGCTGTCCATGGTCCTGAATTCCATGACTTCTGCTTAAGAGATTACTTGTCTTATAAGAAACGATTTGGTCTGGTCATATTTATTTCCACTTCAATTCTGAATAGAACAGGATAATTAGTAAAAAGAAAAGGTACTTCAAGTAGAAGACAATTAAAAGATATATCCTTGAGTTTTTGACCAACAGCCAAGAAAAGTTTATCATGGAACATGCAGAAGCTGTCAATTTTATATACATAAACATGCTTTATAAACTGGAGTGCCACCACAAAGAAGACCTACCTCCTGTACATCATCAGTGATATTTGCAATCATATATGGCACACATCTACAATCATTAGAAAGTCTCTGACAATAAATTCAGAAAGTTGCTGGGTCATATAGAAATACATAATTCTTATTTCATTCAGATATATTTAAGGCATTTATTTGCTGGATAGGCAGGTGATGAGTCAAACACAGGAGGTATATAACAGGAATTTAGACTGCAATCCTATTAAGATAGCCACTTCTGAATTGCTAAGGAAAGCATAATCCCGCCAAAGGATGAAAGTTACTATAAATTACCATAACATTATCATAATTTTGTTGTTTTCTGAGAACCTTCCAAGGACAGAATTATAAAATAAGATATACTCCAAAAAGTAGTTGTGGGGACAGGATGGAAGGTAAATTTCATTTAAACTCAATTTACTTAAAATAAAATATAATTAGTATAATCTAGTTCAGTGTTTTTCAAACTTCACAACTTTAAGATGTGTGGATTTCATCTCCCAGAATTCCCCATCCAGCATGAAGTCCACACCTTAAAGTAGCCAAGTTTGAACAACACTCATCTAGTTCAATATAGTTGATATGATTAAATAGATTATATTTTTCTTTTCTTGTTATTAAAAATGAGAGGCTTTCAAATCATGAGTAGAACTATCATAAACTGCATTTTCTCAGCTTAACCCTCTAGGCTTTGGTGATCAGTGTTAAACGTGTGATCGTCCTTGATTGCTGTTTAATTGCTCCTTGTTGGTGTTCCTCATCTCCTGGCCTGATTGATTTAGCTCTGTTTTTGTCATTACAAATGTTACATCCCTATCAGCTCCTTGTAAGTCAACCACAAGCTGACTTCTGCAACTTGAATAATTTATATAGCCAGACAGCTAAATGGCTTGAAATAGTGTTTTTCAAGTTAATAGCTCAGCCCTCAAAGCCTCATTTATTTTGTGGTCTTCTTTTAAAATGAAATGTTTATTGAGGTTGGAAGCAAGCACTCATTCCTGGGTTACCTGCATGAAAGCCACCTTCACTTCCTAGTAATTTTCACCATCCAGGCACCCTCTAGATGTTCGCCTAATTGTTCCAAGAATTCCCAGACCTCATGCTATCTGGGGATTCTGGGAGTTGTAGTTCCAACATTGGGAAAGTTCCAGGGAAGGAAAGGCTTGGAAATAAGACAGCTGTTGAGGACCACTCAGAAGCAGCACCTGGACCAGAATGTAGTAGCGTGAATAGTTATGTGTACATCCCATTTCATTCAAGTGATAATTCTACTATGCAAGCTGCACAGTTTATCAGTTGGCTTCTGGATTTTGTTGTATCATGGATTTTGTGTATTAGTTATTTGTTTCACCTTTGCTGATGTTTCTTATCCTTGTTGATATGGTTGTAAGACTAATCAATAAAGTTGGCTTCTGGATGCAATTAAAGCGGCTGGTTGTCACCTCTATAAGTCCTTCATGTATCAGGACATGGATATCTATGGAATTGCCTTTCTTTGATTGTTTCTGCCCATCTGGTAAGATCTGACAAGGGTTAGCGTGTGCCAGGTTCCATCTTTAAAGCAATGGCATCTTATGCATCTTGGACAAAGGCCTTCTCTGTGGCTGTCCCTGCCCTCACAATCTACACAGTCCTGTCTCTACTGTCCTTCAGGGAAGCTCTGAAGACCTGCTTTGTTCAGCAGTGCCTAGGGAAAGGTGATTTGTCACCCTGTTTTTGAGTGTGATTGATATGTTGTATTTGTGCTTGTGGTTTCCCCAACATGGGTTGTTAAAGTTGTTGTTAGTGATACTTTTCTTTCCTGCTTTACATCACTGTGTGTTGAATGGAGTTCCTACAGTGATGGCAGTGGCTTATAAATTGATGAAATAATCAAAACCTAAATAAATAAATAGCTTTTCAACAAGTCAGACCATTTGGCCTGTCTGGCTCAGCATTGCCTCTAATACTAGAAGCAGACATCCTTTACTCACAGCTGTAGACTAAAGTCTTTCCCAAACCTCACCTGGAGATCTTGGGAACTGAACCCAAGTTCTTCTGAATGCAAAACCTGTGTTCAACTACTGAATGAGCCCAACCTTCCCTTGTTGAAATCTTGCTGTTACTGATATCACTGAAAGTAGTAGTTCGTAACATGTCTCTAGAATCACTGTATTACATCATAGTTTCCTTTTTAAAATCTTTTCTGCACATGAGGAGAACCTCCCCTTGATGGATTTAGGTAATTGACAAGACCTGTAAGGGCAGGAGAAGCCAATCCTGACTCTTAGTTCCAAGATGTTTAGAGTCGTATATCATATACAAAACCTTAAATCTGAGTAGCTAACTGGCAGTCACTGCAGTTGCTTCAAAACTTGTACATGGCCCTAGCACAGAAAACTCTGGTCTTTTGCTTTTTTTAAGTGAATTTCTTGTGCTCCAGGAGAAAGGCTGAAAAGTGATAGAATTGAGAGACAAACGTTGCTCATTCCATTGCTTTAATGGACCATCAAGTTCTTTACCTACAATTCAGCAGTACTGAAACAGCAAAGAGGGAGTGATTGATATAGCGGTGTGCTTGGCAAGGTGTAATTTTAACAGTGATATTTCTCACTGTGAAACCATCAGAATGCAAAGGGTCAGGAGAAGCCTATATTTTCTTGCAATTCAGCTTTTAAAGTATACCGAAATTCTCTTCATTTGCTACAGTTAGGGAAAGCACTCAGCATCATACCTTTCTTCCCAGGTTTCCTTGCAGCTTTTCCCACTTTCGCACTGCATCAGGAATATGCAATTGCTAACCATCACTGTTACATTACTTTGCACCGGCTTTTCAGAGATTTTCTTTTATTTAAAAAAAAAAAAAAAGTCGTACAGCACTCATGCCCTCTTTTATTCCCAATGTTACACTGCAGAAACCCTTCCTTTATAGGTTTCCAGTTTCTACAGGAAAAGAATATTTTAAAGCTTAGGCTTGACATGTGATGGAAGAAGCACAGGGCAGAAATAACAGTCAAAAAGAAAAAAGAAAACGTAGCAATTTGATTAAGGGTTCAAGTTGCATTTTCCTTTTCATCTTTGTTCTAGAAAATGCCGGAAATGCAAGTCTTTGTGAGGGTGGAAAGTCAAAGGAGGCAGTCACACAGCCAGTAAGCATTCTAGAAGATTGCTAGAATTATTTATTTATCAAATTTATATAGCTGCCCATTACCATTCAAGACTCTGGGTGGCTCATAAGCCAATAAAAAACAGTACTAAAAACAGCAAACCAATACAAGAAATAAAAACAGTTAAAAAGACAGTGTAAAACCATATAAAATCATAAAACAAAATTCACAGCTGAAGCCTGTATTTTCTCTTGTATCATCTCTGTCATCTCCATGACAGAGGACAAAGAGGACAACCATCAGCAGGGTGGAAGGACTGGTACGGTGGCCATGAGTGCACCATTGGGAGACTTAAAGAGCAGGTTTGAGACAGATCATCATGGAGAACATCTATCTATGTGGTTGCTAGGAGTCAAAAATAACTGGATGACAAATAATCAATCAATCAGTCAATCATCTCCATACATAACAGTATAGACACTACTATAATCCCAGATCCCCACGTTTGTAGAAAGAACCATGTTTTTAAGGCCTTGCAAAAAGTCAGCAGGCTTGGACCCAATTTGATCTCCAAGGGAATGATATTCCTCAGGGTGGGATCTGTCTGACTTTGTCTGGATCTCCTATTTGTCTGCAACCAAAGAAACTATGAAGCCCAGTAGAGCTCAGCTAAAAGACCAGCTGCTCTTGGTCTCCTCGCCTCTTCTCATGCCATAAATTCAGCAGCTGAGAGAGAAATGGGAGAGCGGAAGCCATGCCATTGGCTCAGCTTGGAAACCAGAACCCTTTTTGCTTTTCTTCTTGCTTAATTGTTTCCATTTCAGCTGAACAATGTAAGGTGTGGATCACTTTAAGGACTAGTGGTTGTGCTTATTTTTTTCCTCATCCATTGTCATCCTTTTTTTAATGTTGCACTTTTAATGTTAGGTGTTAAGCCTGGTCACATTTTTAGGTATACTTACAATATATCATATGCTAGTTGCATCTGGATGGCAACAATATAAATGTCCACTAAATGGCAGCAAAGAGATAAAGGAAAATGGTTTGCTGCCACCTCATGGTCATTTGGGTGTTTGCCTCTCAGATCTAGTAGCCATCAAAGTAGTAGTTAGCTGGTCTTCCCTACAAGGGCATTCTTGGCCATCTTCAAGGGAAAGAAGCAGTCTCCATTTTGTTCATTGGGTTTATTTTCTCCACTATAATTCATTCCTGGAAAACCCATTCATCCAGTTCCTAGTCTATGTGGGGAGAAGATGCCTGTCAATCATTTCCAGTAATTGGACAAGAGGGTCTCTCTTTTAGAGGACTTTAGCAAGAGCTGACAACCTATACATTTCCCGTCACTTCCAAGAAGGCTTATCTGATGATGTTACCTAGTTGGGTAATGAAATGTCTGCAAGCAAACAACCAAGCTCAGAGAGCACCCAGGACTTCACAAAGCTTCTCCTGGCTAATACAGTTTGAAATGTTAGTGTGTCCCACACAAAGATGGCATGGCATTTTGAGTCACTCACTGTACACTGCACTCACCTTGAGCTCTCATAGGCTCTAAGGCAAGACAAAAACAACAAACCAGGGATGGGGGGACTTCTACCCAAGTTTCTTTTTTTGCTTTGACAAGTATTTTCAAATTAAGTTGAAAGCAAGCCAACAAGGAATCCATCCAGATTTTTTTCAGTAGCTTTTAATTCAAACGCACATGTCTTTTAAGCAGTGAATTAAGTGGCTGCCAGCCACAGATTATGGCACCCAAAATATACTGTAGGGAGACTGAGAAGATCAAAATTGGGCTACAGAAATCTGGAAGACGACTGTGGGCTTCTGGATGGTTGCAGCCTGGATCTGATAGTGCTGAGGAAGACACCCAGCAAAAATACTGTCAGCTAATTTAGAACTCTCTCTCAAAATAAATGATCTCTTTTATGGAGGGCCCATAATTAGCAGACCAAATCTGAGTGAAGCAAAAGAAAGGAAGCACTTTACTGACAAAACAGAGAAAAATAACTATCAAGCACTAAAGATACATTATACTTTCAATGGTGAATGAACAATGAACATTTCCCAAGCACTGGATATATTTGATCTGTAAATTAACCTCTCAGGACCCAAAATTGAACATCAGAGTGTAAAAATCTCCCATATTACACCTTAAATCAACCATTATACTAGCTCAGCAAACTTCATCACATTCGTATCACGCATTTAAAAAAATGTCAGCCTGTCCGTGGTGAGTAATAATTTACGAAAGAAAGCAGGCATGTGAAATATGGGGTGTCTGGGGGTGGGGGGTACACTTCCAGATTAAGATTTCTTGGCTGCAGATTTTTTTTACCCCCCCCCCTTTTTTTCTTTTTTCTTTCTTTCTTTTTCTTTCTTTTTCTTTCTTTCTTTCTTTTTTTTTTTTCTGCCAACATTTTCCAAAATCTCAGCAGATCAAAGTTCTGTAGACGGGGAGGAGGGGAGAAAGAAACCCCACAAAAAAATTAATAACTATTTAAGTATTCTGTTTCATCATGATAACAAACAGATGGTTTTAATATTCTAGAGGCTAATTTCTGAACAATTAAAAACACAGCAAGACATTAGCATCTAATGAAACATTTTAACTATCAGCTTAGGCATCTGCCATTAATTTCCACACAGTAAGGACCTGCTTCTTTCCAATCTGTTCTTTGTTAAGGAAAGTTTTTTTCCCCCCCACTTGGAATTTAGTGGAGTAGAGAATTAACAACTGTTTTCAATCAGCAATCAGCGGGTATTTCACCAGCATTCATGGAGACCATCCATACTATGGGGCATAAATATACCCTTGCAATAGCTTTGATGTGAATGTATAGAGGGGATTTCAGAAAGGAACTTGGTTCCTAATTAGCTCTTCCTTTTGAAATGCATGGGTTAACTCCTTGTAATGGTGCCATGTCTCCTTTTATTAGGTTCTTGAGGAAGGGCTGGGAGGGTGAGGAAGAGATGTGACTATTTCAGAAAGCTGCCCTTAAATTCAGTTTATCTGAAACCAAATTTTATATTTGGGGGGAAATGGGGGGAGGAACCCCACCCAGCGCCAGCAAAGACCTCATGTTCATGAAAACCATGTGGATGAGATATTCTTCAAAGGGACTGGAAAACTCTATATTTATGGTCTGATTTATTACTTCATTGCTCATGTGAGATATGGACATTGGAAGAGGAGTGTTGGCTATCAGAGATAATGCCCCAAAGAAGACAATACACAATGTTTTCAAGATGGAATACCCATCACAAATTGTCTTAACATTGTGCAATATTAAGTTTTGGAAAATAAGGAGAGAGATATATATATATATATACACATACACACACTTTCTATCATGAGTCCCAGGGGATTCAATCAATATGAAACAGTGAAAACAATAAACCAAGCAATGGAATGCAATAAAAGAGAACTAGAAAAGATAAATGACTGTCCAAGTTTCTATCAGTGAGAAATAAAAGCTTGGGAGAATAGCCAGATCACATATGGTGCTAAAATGAAATCAATGTGGAACTCAACCTGGATTCCAGGAGGCAGACCTTCTACAGTAGAGGCACCGTATCCAAGCTGGTCCCCTGTTCACTACGCCTGTGAGAATCCAATCCAATCCAATCTGAATACATGATTGGATTCAGAAACTTAATCTGTTTTGATTACACATTCAAGTCAATTGGAATGGAATCAGGCTGGTTAAATTTGATTCAACCAGATTCAGACATCAACACTGGGGGTGGGGGGGGTGCATGTGTGTGTGCATGCACACACACGCACAGGAGTTGAATCAGAATTGACTTGATGGGATTAGGTATAGGATTCAGGAGATTTGATTGAAAGACCTTGAAACTGAACTCTGAATTGAATACTCACTCAGACTTCCTATTCGTTGTATTAACAGACATTATGGATAATCTTGAGTATCACTCCCAAAATTCCTACAAAAGTTTCCACCAAATTGTAATTTTCAGTGTGAATGAGGAGGAAAACACATAAGAAGTAATTATCTTATCTACATTTCTTTAGATTATATTGATTACCTTTAAAATAAATTAGAACACTTAAACTTTTGACTTCATCTACTTTGTCTTACCCCATGCCTACTTTTTTTGGAACATGTCTGTAGCTTACTAAAGGTCAAATACATCCTTTGGCCCCCAAAAAGGGGTTCGGAAGAGTTCTCTTAAGGATCCATTTAATCATTATAGTTGTTATCTGTTGATACATGAGACCATTTGTTCTTTCAGTTCAAGATACCATTCAAATAAAATGCTCTCAACATTCCTAGCTATGAGAAGTAAACTAGAAATCTACATGCAAAGCAGTACTTGATATTTATTGTCCTGTGTTGAGAACATCCCAAATTCAGTGCCAGAGGACACTGGCACTGCCTCTATCACCTCCCCAACCAACAAATATTTATTTATTTGATGAGACTTAATTACTACATAGCTGCAATTTCAGATTCTTCCATTTCCCAGGAATGCCCAACAATTTAATTGGAGAAGGGAGGAGCCAAGATAGTGTCCACCTATCATGGAAGTAGTGCCAAACAGTCAGATAAATAAATATATGGGCAGGAGGGGTACTGATGCAAAAGCAGGGATCAGTATCCAGCAAGAGCTCCAGTAATGTAGCAAGATTAAAGGAACCTTTGTGGCTGGCAACAATGCCCTGATCAAGGTGGCATGAGGCAGTTAATTCCGTTCCTTCAGAATGTATCCACCATCACTCCTTCGGAAGTTGGAACTCGTAGGTATTCTGAGGTTTGGGAGGATGGACAACTTCAAACCAAAGATTTGGTATTGGAGAGCTGAAGGAGACATAGCAATGATGCAGTAACATTAGCCCATTTTTAAAAATGTTTTACTAGTTGCGATGTTAAAAGGTTAAAAGAGGTTCATTCATCTCACCAAGGCTTAGTGTCTCCATCCTCACCCTTAATTTAATTCAAAATTACTGAAAATCACACCCCTGTGAATGAACGGTTTGTCTCTGAATTTTGGAGGTACCATCTGGATGGTGCTCAAAGTTCTGCATCTGCCACGGGCTCCCTACCTGGTCAGCACCATGAGCCCTTAGTTAGAACTTCCACTTGATCCTCCATACCAAATATGACTTAAGACAACATCCCAAATTTGGGGGGGTGGTGGTGAGAGGAGATCAGAACATAACAGGGACTGTGATTCACCCGAGACCGGCATCAGACAGGTCACAGCCTGGTTCTGAGAAGCTCTCTGCCTTTCCCTCTTAGAACGCCACATGCAGAAACAAGATGGTGTTCAGCTACGGGGAAAGAGAAGGAAAGACACATTTGAGAAAACGGTTGATGGCAAAGAAATGGGATGTTTGTGCCTTAAAAGCAAAGCAACCTGAAACACTACACTATCATCATCACTTCCACACCGCTCCCCCCGCTACCCGTATCTCTTTGCAAACCACGGCAACAGCTGTGTTTCTCCATGGCAATAAAATGGAACAATTTAATAGCCTTTATTGTTCTGCTGTGATGTTTGAGCATAGCCATTTTCTTCCCTCTGAGGAGTCCCTAGCCCCAGAAGGGCAGGAATGAGACAAGATCTCATTTACCTAAAAGCGCTTATAAATTTTTAATTTGCTTTAACAACTAAATTAACAAGTCCCTCATTCAGGCAAGTTTTATGGCCTCTTGCCACTTGGGGAGGACCATAAAAGTTTTATAGATAATCCAGAGCTACCAAGGCTGCTCATAATAAATTGTCTGTTTCCTGTTATTTTATCAAACCACTGGGTTTCTTAATGGCTTAAAGTCACAGCTTCCTGGATCCTAGGCCTTTTTTATAGGCCCATATTTATAAACTGTAAAGAATATCTAAAATTCTATCAGGCCCCTGCTAAATCTCTCCAAAGTTAGCTTTTCTTCTTTTTTTCCTTTATTGGCACTAATATGCCAAACCTATACAAATTCTGATATTGTCTTCTTTTCAAAGAATGATAGACAAGGTAGTGTCAGGTTTAGCCCGGGAAACTCCAGGAGACAGTACAGATTCAATCCAGCAAGGTTTATTTGGCTTCACACCATTTACAGAAGCTTCTCAGACTGAGATCAGTTCCCAGGCTCAGTCAATCAACATGACTAGCATTCCTCAGGGAGGGGCCAGTCTCATCTTCTTATCTCTCCCCCGCTCCTCTGGTGATGAGAGCACATGTTTCACTACCCTTGCTCTATCTCTCACAGGTAGTGAGCCAATGAGTAAGTCATTTCTGCAATTGAGTTCCATCTTCTTAGCAACTACCTTGAGGTTCTTTCATCTTCTCCAAGTGGCCCATTAAATCTTTGCAAAATGTCAGGTCCTGCTCGGTAAGTCTTTCAACATGGCTGGGTCTTTTTCCTCTTTCTCTCAGTAGAAGAAACTTGGGCTGAGTCTCATCAGAAACTGATTGGTTAAATATTTCATTATTGTGGTGTGAATTGTCATCAGCCAAGGTAATGGCCACCAACTTAAATGGTTTTAGGAGTGGACAGTTACTGGAAGGCCAGGAAATCAATGGTGGCTAGTTTTGATGGATGAATACTACCTTCTGAAGCACAGGCTGTATGTCTTGAATAAGAGCCAGTTGCTGTCATGGTTAAAGGCATCGGTCTTGAAAGAGGATGGCTGTGAGTTCTAGACCCATTGTAGGCAAAAAAGCCAGTTGGGTGACTTTGGGCCAGTCCCTCTCTCTCAGGAAGAAAGCAAGGGCAAGCCACATCCAAAAACTTTGCCAAGAAAATTGGAAGGACTTGACCAGTCACCAGAAGTTAAAATTAACTTGAAGACACACACACAGACACACACGTGCAAACACACAAACACATACACACACACAGAGTCTTAATATCAGCTGCTAGGAATAATAGAAGAAAGGGGTATTTGCCTTCCTGGCCATTCTCATGAGCTTCCTGGTTACCCTGTGTGGCACAAAATATTGGATTAAAATTTTGATCCATCAGAGATTTCATATTCTGTGTTTCAGAGTGTAGCTTAAGCCATTTTTTCCCCACTTTTCCTTGAATGTATGCGCATTTGGTCTCCCCTTCAGATCTGTCTTTTATTTCTAGATGAGTATGGGTGGGATGATTCAATCCATGGAAATTCTACCATCTGATGATAAGAGGGATGAATGCTAGGTGTTTGAAACCAATTAGGACTCCCCAATAGGGCAACTGGATAAGGCACTGATTGATTGATGATATGCCATCAAGTCGTTTTTGACTCCTAGCAACCACATAGATAGATTTTCTCCAAGACAATCTATCCCTAACCTGCTCTTTCATGTCTCCCAATGATGTGTTCATCACCTCTGTAACTGAGTCTATCCACCTTGCTGCTGGTCTTTCCTTCTATCTCTCCCAGCATTAGAGCCTTTTCTAGAGAGCTGGGTGTTCATAGGCCCACCAGATCATCAGCATCGGAAGTTGGGGGAGATCTCTCTAAAAACTGACTAGCTGACTCCAAAAATGTTCATTGAGAAGGCTCATACATCCTGAGCTGATGGCAAAGTGAGCTGAGGGAAAGGTCACCCATCACTGGTGAGGGCCAGGGATATTGGTGTGTCACAATAACAGAAGCAGAATGACTGTTATTGCTGGGTAATTCCCTTGAATGATGCAGCTTATGGGGAAAACAAAGGTAAGTGTAGATGTCACCTGGCTATATTCTAAGTTCGCCTCCTTGGCTTATATTTATATTTTCCTTTTAACCAGAAGGGCAACATCATTTCCCTCCTGATCTCCCCAAGGGCTAAAACATTTGCAACATCAAACAGAAAAAAACACTGCAGGCCATTTTCTAGAAACCTACTATGCTGTCAGCTGACTTCTTAAGTGCAACCAAGGGAGAGAACTTATATACTGGCTCCAGAGCGCTCGCTTAAGGGAAGTTGGGGAATGGGGGGGGGGCAGTATTGGAAAATAGCCATCGTTTCTCTAAGCTACTGCTGCATCTCGTTTCACCCAAGCACTAGTAATAAGGTGGGCAAAGTTCCAAACAAAGAAAAAAGGAACTTGGAAAACTAAACTTGAATTGTACATTTTCTCCCAACTGCATTAACCTCCAGTTGTTGGCAAAGGAATAGATTGTGGTGTTCCCATGCTGTTTCAGCCATGGGCTTTTTCCTATGCAATCTAATACATTTGACAATGAAACACTGGAATGTAGGTTCTTCTAAAAACCAGGCAAAGGAAGAGTTGTTGGTTTCAATGGTTTCAAAACGTTGGAGGAGCAACAGTGATTGCCATGGGGTTAAAGGCAAACTGGAGGACAGGCTTTTTTAACTACACACCATTCATGTGAGGCACTCACCTTCACAAGATATGGCGATGGCAGGACTACTATACTTTGGCTGCAAAAATCTGGATGACCGCTAGATGACAGCAAAGAGATAAAGAAAGTATTTTGCTGCCTTTAGTGGATGTCTGGAGCTTTGAAGCACAGATACAGTAGTCCTAGTTTGATGGCCCCAAACTCATAGTTTGAAATGGCGATTGTATGGATTTACAAAGAATTCATCTGTTATTAGCTCCAAGTGATGAACATTTCTGGAGCCTTCAGGTTCAGGTGGGGTTTATTTGTTTATTTAAAAATCAAATTTATAGGCCACCCAACTCATGAAGCTCTGGGCAGCGTACAAGATAAATAACAACCCAGTTCAACACAAACTAAAGAAGGTGATAACCTGGAGAATAACATACCAAACAGCTTAATAAACATCCCCAGAGTGGCACACACTTCCTAACTTAGCATCGGGGGGAAAGCCAGGTGATCAAGGCTTGTTTAAAGAATGGCAGAGTCAAGGCCACTTGAATATCCAATGGGATACTATTCCAGAGGGTAGATGCTGCAACAGACATGGCACACTGCTTAAGTCATGTTAGATGGCATTGTTTTCAAGGGCAGCCCCATATATACCCTGTTATATCTGCCCGTCCCACTCGATCCAGCAGAAGGGGCATGTTGCAGATCCCACCAGTCAAGGAATTCTGGCTGGCAGGGTCTAGGAAGAGGGCCTTCTCTGCCATGGCCCCCACCCTGTGGAACAGCTTACCACCTGAGGTGTGGGCCGCCTCCACTCTCCTGGCCTTCCGAAAAAGTGTGAAAACATGGCTATGCCAGATGGCCTTGGGGGGCCTGATGGGGGATCGCATTGTTGAAATTGGCTGGTGGGATAATGGATACTGCTCCCCCAACCATCTTGAATTCTATATAGTCTTTTTACATAGAATTGTTATTAGTTATTTTAATATGGATATTTCTATTTTTATTGTTTTTACTGTTTTGCGTTTTAATTGTAAGCCACCCAGAGACACACTCTGGGGGAGATGGGCAGCATATAAATTTAATCAATAAAATAAATAAATAAACAAATAAATAATCCCCACATGAGTCAATTCAGTCATGAGTGACCATGAGAAGGGATTTGTGGTCCAGGAAAAGATGTAACTGGCTCATAAGTTGAATCTGAGCAAAGCCCTCCAGGTCACAGCTGTCCTCTGTTCTTCACGCAAGAGCAGTGAGCCCACAAGGACCCCCAAATTTCACACTAGTTCTGTCTGCAGGAGTGTTACCCCATTCAGAACTAAAGATTGCACCACCTAACTGATCTTGGCTGGTTGTGTTTTATTTTATTCTTTTATTTTTTTTTAAGCCAAGTTGGGCCAGACGTAGTTATTACATGAATGACAGACTACTAGGAAATCCAGGTCTGTAAACTAGACAGGGAGGTTGAGAAAACATCCCAGGGGAAATCAGTGGCAAATCATTTCCATATTGTTTTCAAAAATCCCACATGCACAGTCCATGAAGTCAGCAGGAACCGAGTGTGATTCAGTGGAATGTCTTGTATGTAAAGTTTGCCTTGTACTTTAGGGCAAAAAGGACAGGTTTTATGTGTCCCCCCCCCAAAAAAAATATAAAAGAATGAGGAAAGATACCATCATTCTCAACAACTGTAGTTGGAAAGGGCATCCAGGAACACAAAAAAGAGGAGTTGTGCAGGTGCAGTGGACAACCCTGGACTTGGAGATGAGAAACTCACAACATATAGGCAGAAATCTATATATAAAATGGGGGGGGGGGGGGGGGGAGGGAAGGGAAGGAGGGAGAGAGGAAGGAAGGAAGGAAGGAAGGAAGGAAGGAAGGAAGGAAGGAAGGAAGGAAGGAAGGAAGGAAGGAAGGAAGGAAGGAAGGAAGGAAGGAAAAGAAAGAGAGTTGGAGAAAAAGCTCCAAATGGGAAGCTTTCCAAAACTGCAGCTGTGCCGGCCCATTAAAAAGCTGAAACTCATTTTGCTGCTCGACCCCATGCTTATTACCACATAACTATTCATCAAAGAAATTTCGGTGCAATTAATTAAATTATTCCCAGGCCTGTGCCACAGCATCGTTATTCCTGTATCAGCTTTCACTCGTGTTCCTTTCAACTAAGGCTACTATGCCAAGAGGCATCTCTAGAACTACCCAGCTGCCATAAAGTGGCACATACCGCCATTCTCATCTCTCACTCTTTTTTCCCCCCAATTGCCATTTATTTTCCATGAGGATTTTCCTGCCGGCATATTGGCAGGGACTCCAACCAAGAGGGATGCAATGCAATTTACCTGCATGCGGTTAACATTGAGTCAAGATCAGATGGGGCTCATCTGAAACTGCAGCATGAAAAAGCAGCATCTGAATAATAATAATAATAGTAATAGTAATAATAATTCTAGAACTGTTTGTTTTTATTTTAAAATGTGGACTCCTCCAGCAACAGGCACTGGGAATCAGTCATTAGGAACATCTTTAAATTAAGTGGCTTCAGGACTGAAATATGCTCAGCAGGAGAAATTCAAAAGATGACCTAGATGCTGTTTTGTTCATGCTTTGCTGACATCACTTTGCAGTTTCTCAAAAGTTTTCCCCTCCCGCAGAACCAGCTTTTATTTTTCTATCATATGCACAGAATGCTTGATGTGTTTTACAGTGCTTTTGTGAAAATATTTTGTTCTCAGAAGTGGCTGTCAGCCCCATTAGGTAGACCAGAGTAGGAAACAACTCCACAGAAAGGCTAGACCTTCCCTTATGGAGACTGGCTGTAAGAACAGAAGCTAGAAAGTCTAATTGTGCTGTATCTCCTCCCTTTCTTATACTCCAGGGAATCAGGGAGGTGTCTGCCTGAGCCACTTCTGAATATTATCTGCTTTCTCAGGGCTTAAAAAATGTCTCAGTCCCCTTTGCCTAGATAATAGTTCTTGCATCAAGGTCATCTTCCTTACTCTCTACAGTGGCAGAGCAGGCTAATACTGGTGCTCTTATCTTCTGTTACGAGTCTTTTCATCTTTCTAACACTTCTAATGCTGACCACATCATGCTTCCTCATCCAAAGAGACCTCTAAGTAGGAATTATCTTCAAAGTCTTCCCTTGGAATTGAATGGAAGAAGGAGAAGCCACAGGGGCTGCCAGCCATTGCACTGAATGAAAGATGTGATGAACACCCACACCCATCCAGCAGCATCCATAGATGGGGTTCCGACAGGTCAGCTTGGTGAAACCTGTACTGTGTGATTGTGATGCAAGCTGTTTCCTTTCGCACATGTATCACAACATTGCCCAGAGGTTGAAAACATGTGAAGCTTCTGCCATTTGGGTGAAAGAAGCAAAGTGTGTGGACATCCATGAACACACCCTTTGCCATTTCAAAACGAATGTAAATATGTATATTTGAAGACCATACTTCTCGTCCTGTGAGAATTTCATTGAAACTATCTTCTCTTTTGAAATACATTCTGAAATCAAATATATTTTAACTAACTGACAGAGAATAGAAGAAAAGAATGTGCAGGCAGGCAGGCAGGCAGGCAGGCAGGCAGGCAGGACTTCATATAAAAAACTGAGTTAAATAAAATTTATTTCCTGATACCTCTTGTTTGCCATGTGCTAGATGGTTTTGAAGTGTCAGAGGATTCAAACACATGACGTGAATTAGGAAAGGGGATTAGCTTTACTTAGTTTGCATTTTAATATGAGCTGAGTTAATTCACACTTCCCAAATTAATACATGAAGTGGAAAACAATAATCCTTTGGCTTTCACACCTTTCCAAATTTTGCCACACAGCTCTCTGATAACACCCACACACCGACACAAATACATACCAATCTGTATCAATTACAGAAAACAGACATATGGAAAACCTACATTAGGAGATTATTCTAACAAAAAGAAAAGCACCTATTTGGGAAAATTACAGAAACAGTGAATGCAAATATTCATGCAGACCTTTGAAGAAACATTTGCCAATGGAGGAAGAAGCAGGATGGAACAAGCATATTTTGTAAAGATGGTGAAGTTAAGAGAAAGTGGAAGAGGAAGATTTCATCCATTTCCACCTCTGCCTATATCAGGAGAACTATATGGCTAGACTATTCTGAACATCTGAATCAGATGATGTTGAGAAGAAGCAGGAGAGTGCACTAGTTAAGACCTTGGGCTTGGACCAGAGAAAAGTATCAGTGGAACATGGAACTTATAGAGTGTTTTTGAGCCAGTCATTGTCTGTTAGGCCAATTTTCTTCTCCAAATTACAGGTGGTCTTCACTTTACAACCACTTGTTCAATGACCAGAGTTACAATGGTGCTGAACAAGAAGACATACAACTGGTCCTTGTAGTTGTGACTATCACAGTGTTCCCATGGTCACATGATTGCAATTCAAGTGCTTGGCAATTAGCTCAAAATGATGATGGACACATCATCTCGCAGTCACATGATCGTCATTTGCAAACTTCATTGCCAGCTTCTGCCAAGCAAAGTCAATGGGGAAGCCAGCAGAAGATTGCATGTGGTGATCACGTGATGTCATGCCTAATGACAGTGCAGAATTCACTTAATGACAGCAACCGGAAGTACTGCAACTACTGTCATAACTCAGCACAGTCATGTGACATTGTGCTTCATGACTGCGTCACTTAGCAATGGAATTGCTGGTCCCAATTACTACTGTTCAGCAAGGACTACCTATATTGTGACGATAAAAAGGAAACATATATGTCATCTTATAGACTCATAGAATTGTAGAGTTGGAAGGGAATTTGAAGGCCTCCTAGTCTGATCCTCTCATAGCATCCCAGGCAAATGGCTGTCCAATATTTGCTTGAAATCCTCCAGTGATGGAGACCCATGACTCCAGGGGGCAGGCTGTTTAATAGTTTACATGGTCAGGAAATTCCTCCTTATTTTGAGTTTGGATCTCCCTCTGAAAAGCTTCCACATGATGGTTCTTGCCCTACCCTCAGGCACGATGGAGAATAAATCCACACCGTTGTGACCCCTCTTCAAGTACTGAAAAGTTGCATGACTCCTAAGTAAGAAGTCACTTCCTCGTGAGATGGGCGGTGCCTAAATTTGAAATATAAATAAATAAATGGTGAACTGAACACAGCTCCGCTAAAAGCAGAGCTGACAACTATGGCAGAATAAAGAGCTGGCGAATAGACCAGCTCTTTGTAATTCCTCTCTGGACAAGGAGAGGATTTGATATCACCCACAAGTGCTCTAGACAGTTGCTGCTCCCGAGGAGACCACAAGACAGTGGTCTCTGGCAGGTTTAGAGCTTTGGGAGATGAGGGAACAGCCATCTTGCTCAAACTGCAGTAGGCGCCCAAAGGACACTGGATTCACATACTTCCTTTTCTAATCACTTTCAGAAATGGTTTTTTAACTGCTTTTCAGCTATTATGAACCTTTGGATCAACAACTCTGAAAACACCAGGTGAATTTCCTTAAATCTTTAGTGAAAGAAGTTTTAAATACAAATTTAAGGATTTTTATGTAGGATTTAAGGATTTTTATAAAGCGGCTGGATAGCGTAGTGGTTACAACACCGCCTTTGATGCAGGAGACCGGGGTTCAAATCCCGGCTGGCACCTACCTTACCAGTAGGGGTCCTTGGGCAAAGACCCCCTAACGCTTCACCTGCCTACCTCAAATATGAGAGTGACACGAACTAAGAGAGTCATGCCGGCTCAGACATTGCCCGGATTAACAAGGTCCGCGTCAGATGTTGGGGAACCAGGACAATCTGATGTTAAGTGGGCTACTGGAACAAACCATACATAGACGAGACAAGAAAACTTGGAATTGATGGAATGCTACTACAACAGCAGACCTAATGAGAGGGGATATATGAAACGTATGAGGGAACTATGGATAGACAGAAGGCCTACATCCACACTAACTGAGAAACAACTAGTTACCCAGCGCTTCAACATAGTAAAGAGGAAGCTGCTCTCACAACTCGAGATAGACCAACTCTACATTACAACCCGGACTCAAGCAGACCTGGTAGAAGAAGCAGTTGTGCAGCCAACACCTGAAGCTGGAATGTCACTGCCACCCCTTCCATTACAGAGCACAGCAACTGATATGAGGCATAAGATCATGGATAAACTAGCTATAGTCAACCCTCGAGTCCAATTACCAAGGCTCAGTGGAGAAGTACCATCAGATAGTATGCTAGAAGATGCCAACAGAGCCCTCCAGACAATCCCTACTACCACCATAACTGAAACCAATGAATTGGTATATGCTACAGCCACTGTAATCCTGGAACTGCTTGGCTACACGATCAAGAAGAACAGCAGTACATACCCACCCTGGAAAATGAGATTGGAGGCTAAGATCAAGGCAACTTGGAGAGAAGTCAGTCAGCTGGTGGAACTACAGAGGCATGTGGAGATTAAGGATAAGACTCGGCTACTGAAAAAATACATGGGCCTGACTCCATCTGAAGCCCTAGAGACTGCTAAACAAAGGCTCACAGCACTGGCTACCAGGCTAAGGAGATACACTAGAGAAGCAGAGGCCAAGAAGATAAATGCCCTGTTCTCCAAAGAACCATCCAAAATGTACTCCCAACTGCAGTGCAAGCACAGAGCATCAGCTGAGCCACCAGCAGCGGAAACTGAACAGTACTGGAAGAACATATGGGAGAAAGAGAAGACACATAACACCAGTGCAAAGTGGCTGCAGGACCTGAAAGCAGACCACAGCAATCTCCCAGAACAGGAACCAGTCACCATCACAGTAGCAGACATCCAACAGCGGGTCAAGAATATGAAAAGCTGGACAGCACCTGGCCCGGACATGATCCACACCTACTGGCTAAAGAAACTAACAGCAGTGCATGAACGCCTAGCAGCACAGATGAACCAACTGCTAGCAGCAGGCTCCCACCCAGACTGGCTAACACAAGGAAGGACAGTGCTGATCATGAAATACCCTCACAAAGGAATAGCACCATCCAACTACCGGCCAATAACCTGCCTCCCCACAACATGGAAAGTTCTATCAGGCATCCTAGCTGCCAAACTATAAGACCATATGGGCCAGTACATGAGCACAGCTCAGAAGGGCATTGGGAACAACACCAGAGGCTCAAAACACCAGTTACTCATAGATAGAGCAGTCACCCGAGATTCAAGTTCTAGGCAGACCAATCTGAGCACAGCCTGGATTGACTACAGGAAAGCCTATGACTCAATGCTGCACACATGGATCTGTGAATGCCTGGCGCTATACGAAGTCAACAGGACACTAAGGACCTTCCTCAAGAACTCAATGGGACTGTGGAAGACAACACTGGAAGTGAACTCAAGACAGCTCGCACAAGTGGCCATCAAGTGCGGCATATACCAAGGTGATGCACTGTCCCCACTGCTGTTCTGCATAGGCTTAAACCCCCTCAGCCAGATAATCACAAAGTCTGGATATGGGTACAAGTTCAAGAGTGGAATCACCATCAGCCACCTCCTCTACATGGATGACATCAAGCTGTATGCTAAGAGTGAACGAGACATCGACTCACTGATCCACCTGACACGGATCTACAGCGAGGACATTGGGATGTCATTCGGACTGGAGAAGTGTGGCAGGATGATAGTAAAGAGAGGGAAGGTAGTTAAGACCGATGGAGTGGAATTACCAGTGGGCCACATAGCAGACATAGAGACCAGCTATAAATACCTTGGTGTCCCACAGTCACACGGGAACCATGAGGAGGAGGCAAGGAAGACAGCAACATCCAAGTACCACCAAAGGATAAGACAGGTCCTGAAGAGCCAGCTCAATGGGAAGAACAAGATCCATGCCATCAACATGTATGCCCTGGCAGTCATCAGATACGCTGCCGGTATAGTGAGCTGGCCAAAGGAAGACATGGAGGCTGCTGATGTGAAGACCCGGAAGCTCCTCACAATGTACGGAGGTTTCCACCCCAAGTCCAACACCCAGAGACTATACACCAGCCGCAAAGAGGGCGGGCAGGGTCTGATGAGTGTCAAAGCCACTGTCCTGGATGAAACCCGGAGTATCCAGGAATACATCAGTAAGATGGCACCCAAAGATGAGCTGCTGAGAGAATGCCTCAGGCAGCAGCAGACATGGGAGGAAGTTCAAGCGGAGGAAATACCATGGCAAGACAAGCCCCTGCATGGGATGTACCATCGACAGATAGCTGAGGTGGCTGACATTGGGAACATCTGCACAGTGTATGGGCTAGACCCCCCCAAGTCCAGATGGGAGATTCCACAGAAGGTCGTGGAGAATAACAGGGCTAAGATCCTGTGGGACTTCCAGATCCAGACAGACAGGCAGGTACTGGCTAATCAACCAGACTTCGTGGTAGTAGACAAAGACCAGAAGACAGTGGTAGTGATAGATGTAGCAGTGCCAAGTGACAGCAACATCAGGAAGAAGGAGCATGAGAAGCTGGAGAAGTACCAGGGCCTGAAGGAGGAAATTGAGAGGATGTGGAAAGTAAAGGCTAAAGTGGTCCCAGTGGTGGTAGGAGCACTCAGGGCTGTGATTCCTAAGCTGGGAGAGGGGCTCCAACAGATCCCAGGAACACCATCAGAGCTCTCTGTGCAGAAGAGTGCAGTGCTAGGAACAGCTAAGATACTGCGCAGAACCCTCAAACTCCCAGGCCTCTGGTAGAGGACCCGAGATTGAGGAAGACACATACCACCCATAGGGGTGAGAGGGAATTTTATATATATATAAACAGCAAAAGGAATAAACAGCAAAAGGGTGATTAGACTTTGATTTTGGAAAATTATAATTGGACTAAGGGTCCAGACGGATTTGAAATAAGATTTTGGAATTAATTATAAGAATCCTTCCCATGAGAATATGCTTTTGTTTTGAATTCTTTTTTAAAAAATGGTAGGGTTGGATGGGACTTTGAAGGCTGGACACTAGAGGGAACTAGAAGGAACTAAGGATTACAATTAAAGGAGAAGAACACTTAAATTTGGCTTACTAATAGAGAATGGAGCAAAATAATTTAACATTGGACATATTGAAGGACATTTTTGAACAACAGAACCAGAAGTTAATTTTGAGAGTGTCTGCCTTTATAGACTGTGTTTAAAAGATGCTATGGAAGAGGGACAAGTTGTACCAGACAAGACTGAGACTGATCTGAAATGACATTTAAAAATGACAGTCTACAGGAATGATATGGAAAAATATGCCACATTAGACATACAAAAGAAATGGCTGCTACCTTAATAATTAAAAGAGATATACAAATAAAGAACTAAGAGAGTGACATGGAAAATTTTCCTATACTGGATCTACAAAAGAGATTAAAGCTTTGAAGAATTTTGTGAGAGGGGAGAAAGGAAAATGAAAAGAACAAGTTCTAGGACATTATTTGAAGGGACTAAAGATCAAGATGGTTAAGAGAAAAGGGAAGGAATATAAAGTTGGTTTATTTGATCAAGGTTAAAATAGATATGTTGTTATCTCTGGTAACCTTTAATGGACTTTTGCTGATCAGGACTGAAATGACAAGGCTTTAAGGATTTGTTTATAGATAAGAGATGGGATATGGGAAGAAGACAGCATTTATTGTATTTTAAGAGAAGGTGATAAGTTACTAAAATTGTTAATATTTGTGATGAAAGGGGAAGTCACTTCTTTATATATTTCTTTTCTTTTTCTTTACTATATCCTTATATTTTTCCTTTTCCTTTTTCTATTTTTTCTCTTTTTTCCCTTCCTTTTCTGCACCTTCTATTTTTTTATTCTTTTTTTTTTTGTTGTTAGTTTGTATTCGTTTTTTACAATTACTCTTAAAAAAAGTACTGGAAGATTGCTATCATGTCTCCCCTCAGCTTCTCTTCCTTAGGCTAAACATACCCAGGTCCTTTAACTATTCCTCACTGGATTTAGTTTCCAAGCCCTTTGCCATCTTCATCGCTCTTCTCTGCACTTTTTTATTTCCTCAGTATCATTCTTGAATGATCACAACCAGAACTGGACATTATATTCCAGGTATGGTCTGACAATTGTGGCACAGAATGGAAGTATAACTTTCCATGATCTTGATACTATACCTTTGTTGATGCAGCTCAAGATTGCATTAGCTTTCTTGACAGCTGCAGCTTATGACTATTCATGCTTAATTTGTGCTCAGTTGCTTGAGTACTTGTAGGAAAAACAGGGTAGAACTGTAATGAGAAACAAATGTACAAATAAGAAACCCAGTCTGGAAATTAGGTCCCTCTTGATGCTTGATTCCTACACATTTTACTTCTCCCATTATTCTATCTTGCCCTCCACATATCCAGAAATGAAATGGGTTGAGTCTGAGGTTGCTTTTGCATACCCAATTAAGGCAATGCTTGGGGTCTCAGAAAATCCATCTGTCAAGGTAGACCCTCCACATCCACCATTTTGGCTTCTCCTCCCTTTCACTCCAAGTTGCAATTCTACCCAAATGTAGGCCAGATTTCCTAAAGTGTCCAAGCTTCACTTGCTTTGATTGTGACATTTAACAATCAGATTTCCAGATGGTGGAGGGCGTGGGCACGGGATCAAAGCTGCCCCTTTGAGAACACATTGCACACACATGGGTTTTATTTGCCACAATAAAGAAAGTCACCATGTTTCAGTTCCCCATCACTCTCTATATAAATATAGACATGGCCCTCTGCTTTCATGCAGATGATATCAATTGTTACCCTCAATTTTGTTCTCAAGTTCCACCCTAGCTAGCCCTGATTCTTGCTGTCACACTAGCAAGCCCTTCCCTTGCCAGTATGATTCTTGCAATTGGGTAGGCAGACTTTTTTTTTTTTACTGAAGTCCTCTTTATCTGAGACATAATGGACTACTGTAACACGCTTTACACGGGGCTGCCCTTGAAGAGTATCTGGAAGCTTCAGCTGGTGCAAAATTGGCATTGACAGTTATGGGTGTTCCTGGAAGGACATCTGTTACACCTCTGCTCCATGAGCTTCATTGGTTGCTGGTTTGCTTCCAGCTGCAATTCAGGGGTTGGTTTTGACCTTTACAGCCCTACATGGCATGGGGTCAAGTTATCTGACGGACCGCTTCTCCCCAGTTACTTCTACCCATCCCATCAGGTCCAGCAGGAGAGGCGTGTTGCGAGTCCTGTCCATTAGGAGTTCCATCTGATGGACCCAGGAGATGAGCCTTTTCTGCTGTGGCACCATGTATGCTGTGGCACCATGACCATCTTAATTAACCTTCTCACAATCTTGGTTTTACTTATGTTGATTATTTAATTGTTTTAATTGGTTTTTATATTCAATTTTAATGATTGGCTTTGTTGTACACTGCCCAGAGTCATCTTGCGTGAGATGGGCGGGCATATAAATTTCATAAAATAAATTAAATAAAAAATTGGGAGAAGGCTCCTGATCTGTAATAACACAAATAAGGACCTTTTTTTAAAGGAATGTTGACTGTAATAGTTTTGAAGTGTAAAAAAATGTTAATAATCAAAGAGAACTTTTCAAGCATTCTGAGAAGAAGGTAGAAAAACAGAAGCCTGTTATTTCTGAGAAACTGCAACATTATGCTGTAACATTAGGCTTAACATTCCCTTTGAGATCCAGAAATCTTCCTTTTCACACCTTCTGGCCGTGCCTCCAACTTTCACTGCAGATGATGTTTGAGAGTAGAACAGGAAGGAAGAGAAATTCCCAGTAATGACTTTACCTGTTGGATCTATTTGGATACAAAGCCAGATAATTCAGAAATTTAAGACTGGGGGTGAAGGGAAGAAATTCTGATTCACCTTTCTTTTCTAGCAGTCTCTGGGCCCCGTTCCCTGGCAGTCTAGACATTAAATTTAAGGGACTTTTTATTCATTTTAGCTTTCTAAAACCTAAATATACGTTAAACCATTTGCGGGTTATGTGCTGCAAATGTTACCTTCAAGATCTTTGGAAAAATGAGATAGAATGTTTTATATGAGTAAATCAATGGCAGAAGGTTTTAAACATTTTGTGTCTATCGCTTCGTAAAAGCTTCTTTTCCATGCGTACCAGACACGTGCAAAAGGGCTGGTTACCAACTTCATTATACTAGAAGTGTAATAAGGATAAGGCTTCCCCATCTAATATGGGCTTGTTCAATTAATATTCCATTTGATTTGATATTCATAAAACGGTGAATATGTGTTACAAAGATCATTGCTGTTTAATGATGTGACTGTGCTTTTGAAGTATATACCAAAAATTGGAATCGATCATTAAATGAAGAGTTGTGGATCTCTTGCACATTGGAGATGGCAAAGAAGGTAATTATTAAACATTGGAAAGATAAAACTATTCCTGATTTACAATCCTGGATTATAGATATTTATGAATGAGTGCTCTATCAATGCGATCGAGATACTGATGAATATGATTTCATGTGCTCAAGGCTTTTGATTTATTTAAAAAAGAAGCAAAGTGCTGTCTTCAGTATGCATGGTAATCATCATTGCGCACGCACACACATTTTTCTTTTTCTTTCTTTTTTGGGTATTAAAAGTAAAATTAAAAGCTGTAAAGGGTTACTTCACTCTGTTTGAAGCAGAACAGTTAGGGACTCCAGTGTAGTCATTGGTGAGAGGTATCTGATCTGTAGGTCAAAAAAGTCAAGATGGCAGCTCCACAAATGCAGTGGAACAGTGGAAGTTCCACCCATTTTTATGTGCTTTACTCAATGAAAAGGGGAGCCAAAATCTCTTGAAAGATATTTCTGGTGGTTTTTTCTCCTCCGCAAAGCACTCTCTTTAAAGAAAAAGCAACTGTACACAGTTTTCTTTGCATATTCTCCATATTTTTTTTTTTTCCCCATTGCAGCAACTTGGTTCCCCCCTAGTGTACAAGTAACAGAACTGGTTGGAGACGGGCAGCATCCAAATTGAATAAAATAAATAAATAGGAAAAAGCAAGCTTCAGGGTTTTGCGTTACAAAATGATAGATGGGCCAACTAGAGATATAGGCAGACTTCGCAGAAAACAGAATCTGAAACTCATCCGAAAAGTTCTCTCAATTTTTTTTTTCGGGGGGGCAGAAACACAGTGGAGAATTCTGAGAGGCTACTTGGGCCCACCTTTTGGGGGCAATCCCTGCTTTTGATGATAGAAATCCCTAGGCGAGGGAGAGGACGATGAACCCTATAGAGGAAGCATTCTTCTTTTGTACCACCTTTCTTGCTTCCCTGCCAACGGTAACATATTCAGTTAACAAATTACCTTGCCAAGTCACTTTCCCAGACACTTGTGGTGTCAACAAAATTAATGTGACATTTACAGCTATTTTGAGAGTCAAGACAAAACCGCTTACATTATTCCATGGAAGGCAACATGAGATGGAATTATTTAGTTGACAAAATCTAATTAGGTGTAAATTATTGCTGGTTCTCTGAATTAAACAAGCTTTCACAGACATCTACTTCCACTCAAACTGGGAGTTCACGGGCTCTCTGTTGAAATCTTATATTGTTCAACTTTTTTTTTTTTGCCCCAAGCTAAAGATTCATAAAGACATAATGCTTAATGAGTGTACATCTGCCCCTGCTTTTGTACCGCTTGTCAATTTTTGTTGTGCTATTAATTTCTTCCCCCATCGCAATTTTCCAAGGACCTATCCGTCCAACCTAACTCTCAATTTGCTTTTATCCGGAAATGGTTGATATTGTCATTTGGAGGTGAATGGAAGGAAATGTCCCCACTCCCCTACAATTAGGGATTCTGGACTCACCCCTATAATTTTATTTAGACCTGAGGAAAAAAGGAAAGGAAATTAAGTGATCTGACAGAATGAAATGCCCATACTCATTAATTTAAGGTTGCCAAGATTTTAAGGGCTGGCTTCTGGTGTTTAGATTCTTTCCTAGGAACTTCAGGGAAAAGCTTAAAATTTCAGGGGAAAAGGCCAGAATCAAAGAAAAAAGAAAAAAAGATCAGTGCTTTACCTCTCTGTGTAAGCTCTATTAGGGATGGGAAATACTTTCGTTCAGGTCACATTTTAATGAAAATTTCCTGCACCAATATACAAACCGAAAGTCTTTACCCCTTCAGTATTTGATGTTGCCATGCATTTTTCTGAAGACAAATGCATACAAAATTGCAACTACACATGGGGAAATGAAGATAACAAACTGCATTATTTTGCATGAAAAGGCACAAAAATAATTTATGAGAAAACAATGCCCATGAATGTGTGTATCCATGCGTGCCTCTGTGTGTGTGTGTGTGTGTATACATATGCATATAAGAATAATTTTTTAAAGCATTTACAAACTAACACAGAAAAAAGAAAAAGAATAAATGTTAAGGATGGGCTTGGGCAAATGAGAAAGTGATTAAATCTGATGGATTGAAATATCCCTAGCTTCCATCCTTGATCAAGACACACAGATTCTGACGGGGATGCTTTTAATCACGATAGAAGCACTTTATTCCTACATGATGAAAATAGGAGGAACTTGTACCTTCTGTACAGGACAGAAGACAGGTAATACATTCAAACTTTGGATCCAAGAAAAATATGTATCTCTCCTGATAAATCTGTGTAACACTTCAGATTCGATTTCCAAAAGATGCTTGAGATGATACAGATATGAGAATTTACCACGTCCCGGGAGCTGCATTTTTTTCCTGGGCTCGTGCACGACCACTGCCTTGCAGACAGTTATTATGTTTATTCTCTCACACAATCCAAAGCATCTTTTGGAGACTGAAATTGAAACACAGCACATTCTTATCTCTTAATGCTTGAGTTTTCCTAGTGGCTCAGGAGATACACAGTTACCTTTCAACCACAAAAGCAGTACAGTTGTGAGTCCAGAGACTAACTTCCATGAGGTCTTATTTTCCTAAGTTCTGCTCTCAAAGTAAACTGTGACTTGAATGCTTCCAGGACATTGGGACAATGTGTGTTATAAGATTCCTCCACTGAAACCTGCTTCAGACTAGGCCCTGTTGAAGTCCTTGTTACAATGACCTCATGAAAATCTCCCCAGATCATTCAGCAGGAAGGCCCTACAACATGTTTCTGCGTGGGGACACATTTCACTTTTGTATCCTGCCGGGGAGTTGAAGCAAGCATGTATGATAATATGACATCATAATATGTGGCCCAAAAATGTTTCATCCCTTTTGGCATTGTGGAAGTTAAATGGCAGCATGGAGAGGCTTGAGGCACATATTTTGCCCTTCAACTCCCCAGACAAATGGGGGGAAAGCAGCCCAATCTTTGCGGGGAGAGGAATTAAGAACTGAAATGGGGGTCCAGGGTGACTATGGAGATATGGAAACATAAGCAGTGTAATGGGATGTGAGAATAACCTTGGGAGGCAGAAGAAAGAGCTATAAGCTATACAACAATCAGAAAAGAGATATCTCAGCCCACAGAAGGAAGACAGGTGTGGGAAGCATCTCAGAAGGGACCTTTCCTAGTTCTCTGGAGAGTAAAAGTAAAGGAGGGGAGAAGGGCTTTCAGACTTGCAAGATTCTGTTACTGTAACCTTATAATAAAGATAGTGTTAGTATTCATGGTTTTGCTTTCTTGTCTGGACTACCTCAAAGAGCTGACAAGTAGGGCCTAGAGGACAAGTTGCCTGTTCTTGCCCTATGATCTGGCTCCAGCATTAGTCCCTTTTTCCTTGCTTCATATGAGATACCCATGGGAATGAGACTACCCCATTCCATCCTGCAGAGCAGATTCCTATCCTATGGTGGCTGATTGGATCACATCAATCTAAAGTCTGAGTTACATTTTCAGTTCTACTTTCCATATTAGCAGAACAGCCATTTCCTTTTTCCTCCTCGGCACGAAAAAATAATCATTTAGGACAGAGTTGGGCAAC
Source organism: Liasis olivaceus (assembly GCA_030867105.1). Taxonomy (NCBI): domain Eukaryota; kingdom Metazoa; phylum Chordata; class Lepidosauria; order Squamata; family Pythonidae; genus Liasis; species Liasis olivaceus. The sequence continues at coordinate 320,062,398 of CM061349.1, read as the reverse complement.
CATGGTCAACCGACTGCACAGGGTCTCCTCAACTTCTCCCTTGCAGCTTTGGAGCTCCCCAAAATCAGCATCCCCACCACCACCAAGGAAATAAAGAAGCTGAAAGTCCTACCCTCCTTTCTGCAGCAAAATAGTGACAATGCCATAGGGGGGTCTGCAGGGGGAATGAAAAAAGTCAAGACAGTGGCCGTGACTGCACAATCAAAGCCTCAGGGCCTTTTTATGTGTGTTCCATGTGCAACACGTGTAAAATAGGGCAAGGCTTTGATAACATAGTCATGTCCAACATTCTGACTTTGTTTTACCTCCTCTCCATGGAGGCAAAAATGTAGACCCACCCAGCCATTGAATCTGAACAAAATAAACCTGCTACTCAGTGTTGCAATATGGAATCCAAGTTTATTGTACCAGCAGCCACCTCCTTTATGATGTTTGATTACACGGTCTTATTCTCCCAGTTATCTTTTTTTCTCTCTATAAGCAGAACTCGGGAGCAACTGGGCATCTTCAGTGCTTCCTGGGCTGGCAGCTTGGAAAAAAATTCCCCCACTTTCCCTTCTCTTGTTTTACTGTAGCCTTGGTTTAGCACTCAATGGTTGAATGACTAGAATGGGCTCTCCAAAACCAAAATTACCAATTGTTCCTGGTTAACTGCCAATCGCTTACTGCAGGATTCATTTGCTTAATGCAGTGTTTCTCCACCTTGACAACGCTAAGACGTGTGGACTTCAACTCCCAGAATTCCCCAGCCACCATGCTGGCTGGGGAATTCTGGGAGTTGAAGTCCACACGTCTTAGAGTTGTCGAGGTGGAGAAACACTGGAATGGATTCTTGCCAGACAAGATGGAATGCATTGCAAACCAGCTTGTCAATTTCATGTCTCTGCCTTGGCTCACCTGAGCAAAACATTACTCGGACAAACATTTCAGCAGCTAATTTGTAATCATAACCACTTATTGCTAAAGCTGTAATTCACTGTTGAAACCATTGAAGAGCATACAAAGGGCACTTTGTGATCAATTAAACACTGTTCTTTGACAAGTTCTGCAAAAATTAGCATCAAGAGACATTGCCAAAATCAAATAAGCTGAAGGATTGGCTGGGGGGAGCCGGGGGGAGATGATGCAATATTTTGAATTGTTTTGCTTTACAACATAGTTTCTAATCCTCCTATGTCCCAGTTATGGACATATTTATACAGTTTTCTTGGCAATAGTATGAATTGGATTTGCCACTGGCTTCTTCCAAAAGTTTTTTTTTTTTTTTTCCACTTCCAAGTCTAGTCTAGAGCCCTGGGACTTGCTAGAAGTCTCTCAACTATGTATCAACCTTTCTTAGCTTTCGAGATCAGACAAAATTGGCAAGAAACTGCCACCTGATGTTAGACCTATGGGAGAACAAATCTCCTTTCATCTGAGCTCAACATTTCTAGTGACTGTGTGAACATACGTATGTTGTTTTCTTGAAAGCAATATGGCACAGGTTCCCATTGTTTTTTTCAATCACTTGGTCTAACTTACAGCTCAGATATTTCCTGGTGGGTTCCCATTCAAGTTCAAATCACGTTTAACCCTACTTAGCTTTTCGAGGCTAATCAAGATCATTTTGATGTTGCTTACCCTTCCTTAACAGACATTTTCCAAACACCATTTGACACCATCTATTGATTTATAACTGGACTTGCATGTATCTTCATGCATATTTGCTCCTAAGATGCATCACCTTAAACGAACTACTCACTATATACATATTTTGCATACCCTTTGCTTTATACACAGCTTCATTGTAAGCATGTTTTTTTTTTCCAGGCATCATAATGTGTAAATATTGAAATGCAATAGTATTCAGTTCCTGCAGAGCTTTAGGGAAATAAAATTAAATGAGCTCTCATTAAAATGTTAAACAAATGACCTTCTCTCCTATTCCTAATGACAACTAGCTGAATTTTATTCATTGTGATTTCCCATTTTGAAATTAGATAAACAATCTTTTTTAAACCAGGGCCACCTTTGGTGGTTGAAAAGCCTGTGGTGGAGGGGAAGGTCACTCCCAAAAAGTAGGCAAGTGCCAAAAAAGAAACCTTTAATTTGATTTAATTGAAATTGAATTGAAAATTAGTTTCATTAATTAAAATGGAGGATTTGAAAGCTCAAATGTATTTAATCATTTCCCTTTTCTGTCATCTCAAAAAAAAAAAAAGTTAATTAGTAACTTTTTAGGGGGTGAGTACAAGGCCTTGGGGGACAAATGGGAAAACAAAGTGATTCTGATTTAGATATTTGGAGAGAAACCTGAGGGACACATCCTCGAAGTTAGTGTTTACCCAAAATCAGCGTCCAAGAAAGGGGAGTGGCCCTGGAAAATAAGGATGCTTGGAACATGGAGAATTCTAGAATGCAAGCAATAAGGAGATGCCCTGCAGAACAACATCTGCTGTCAGGTTCAGCCCAAAGAACTCCACGAGACAGTACAGGTCTAGTTCAATAGCTTTTATTAGCTTCCAACCACAAGACAGAATCCTGCCAGACTGAATCTAAACTTCTCAAGCCAGCAAGCAAAACCCTGCAAATTCCTTAAGGTGGTGCCAGTCTCATCTTCTTAACCTTCCCATGCTTCTGATGGGGGCTAAGGCAATGCTTATCTCCCCGAGCATGGCCTTCTATCACATCTGCAGACCAAAAGCTCCTTTTTCAAAGACAGACCTTCCCAACATGGGTTATGTTCACACAACGTGCTTAATTAGCTCAAATGAAGACAGAGCCATTGTAGTTGCAAAAAGAGGATAACTTGGTAAGCATTCACTTTGGTGAAGGTTGTGTACATGTTGGGTGAACCCAACCTATTCGGTTGGGGTCCATGTTGCCTGGTTTCATGTATTGGGTGAACCCAGCAAATGTATCAGTTCAGTAAGTAGATTAAGAAGTTGTGCGAAACTAATCACTGTATCTGAAGATGTCATCAAACCAGAATTCTTATTGCCATTGTCAGCCCTTGTGACTGGTGCTCAGGTTTGATGGGAACTGCAGGAACTCAAAGTGGGAACAGCTGTCCCAGACAGTTTGTCTCAAAAACTGAAAACCTTTCTTTCCTTATGAGAGCCAGTGCATGCACATCAATATTATAGTCACATGCCTGCTGTCACTGCCAGCATCAGCTCTAGAATTTGGTGCTATGAAGCAGCTGCTTTAAGAAGTGGACAAGAGCAGGCAGAAAATTGGGGCTAGGACCTTCTTTGCTGCCTTCCCCAATCACTACCCAAAACAATTGCCTTGTGCACTGAATATAATTCCTTCATTCCTTCATTCTGTTTTGATGTTGCCCAACTCCAACCACTTCTCTCACTCATGTTTTTCTGTTTATTTTATGGCCTTGATGCAGAAGACAGGGATGGTGATGCTGGTGTCAATTTGTAGATATCTCCTTCCTGGCTACCCCTGCTTCTAGAGGTGTCCAGGGGTTGGGGGACGGAAATGATAAAAGCAATGTCCTACTGTTGTGAAGCAAGTTCCACCCCTTTTGTAGATGCATTGTGCCATTGCATGCATGTACAAAAAGGGCAAAGCTCACATCACAACAGTGCTATGCTGATTTGGTCATGTTGATGAACGTCCTGAATCCTGCAGATGTTTCTGCCAGCTTTGCAGTCTGAGTAGGAACTCCAGTCCAATGGCTTCTCTTAGGACTGAATTGAAGTCTGGGAAGCTAAAATGGCCACAGAAAGAGGCTTGTGCAATGAACAACAGGCCTTTTGCACACACCCCTTCATTACTTTCTTACAAAATAAGTGCAAGAACAGCAAAACCCACCTGAACCCCTCAGGGTAGGGCAGTGGCAAACTCAACTTACCTTCCATCAAATAGAGTAAGAATAACGCAAAACACTAGGATGAATTTGGGGCAGATTAGTTTCAACTGTTAGCTGAACCTCTCTGGGATAAGCCTGCTTCTTTAATGAGAACCATCCTTTAATGGGAACCAACCTTCTCCCGCCTTTTAAGCCTGGAAGCAACCAAGTTGGTGCGGAGACAGAGCATGAACCTTTACCAATCCACAATCGTTTTGACAGAAGCCTGTCCAAGGATCCTTGGGCTGGGAAATTAGGAAAGGAATTATAATCATATCCACATTTTCATCTCTTGAAGCTATCTTTTTTTCTTGGTCAGGAGAAAAATCCCCCCTAAAGTCCTCCTTGGTTTTTCTCAGGGTTTACCCCCACTGCCACAGAGCTGAAACGTTGCCACGTAATGGCACAGTGGTAGCCCTTCCCCTGGGCTTCTGCCAACACTCCTAACTGACTATTATCAGAAACTTGACAAGCTGTGTCAAAGCCATCTGCTGAATGCCTTTGAGTGACAAGCGGTCGATATTCTCCACTCTCAGGGGTCATCACAGGTGACAGAAGCCAAAGCAATAAAATAGTTTCGGCTGCCTCCACTAACTTAAATGCTTCCCTGTCACAATATTTCTTCTCTGTTTCCTTTCTTCTTTTTTCTTCTCCACCTCGCTGAATTGCCTCCGGTTCAATTTCATGCAGATTGAAACTTCTGATGGGGCAACAGGCTTCTGAGGAAAGGGGACACGTCAGCATTGAGCCACGCTTCCTCCCTTCTCCGTGCCCAACTTAATAAATCAAAAAGAAACATTGGGAAGAAAGGAGGAAAGGAAAACGTTCCTAGAAATCGAAAAGAACTGGCAACAGAGTTGTAATCAGTCAGCACTTGAAGCTGTGGCAATGAAGCCAACTACAAGAGAAGACGTTGAACTTTTTTTCCCCATGGAAGGGTGTGTGGCAACTTTTGAGTCAACTAAATGGGGTTACCATAATGTTTGAAAGTCATTCCAGCAAGGTGATGGCCTAAACTAGGGATGCACAATTTGAAGCCCAAAGGCCACTCATGAGCTGCAAAATCATTAGTGGTGCAATTTTCCACACTTGTCATTTTCACTAAAATTCTAAACGTGGCTGGGTTTACTGTGTGCAAAATTCTATCCTGTTTTTCACCTTTGAAACCAAATATCCAGGAAAAAAGGATCCTCCCCACAACCAGACTTTAACTGTTTCAGGGATGTCATTGTGCTAGGAACACAACCCCGGTGGCTTTCTGAGGGATGAAAAAATGGGAGAGGAGATATGCATGGCTACTGACTGCAAAAACATTGTTTGCCCATGATTTAAATGCTCACAGAAAGTGTTGAGATAAAATAGGCCTTTGGACTTTCTGTTTTAGCAGAGGCATGGAGAAGAATACATGTAGGAGATTCTACATTTGATTCTCTGCATAGGGAAAAAGCACACACCTCAGATCCTTTTTTGTTAAAGAATGCAGGATTTTTTTTTTCAGATCAAAGGTCCCCTTACTCCAAAATATAAATGGGCCAAGACAAAGTGAGTCAGACCAGGAGAAAAACAAAACTTGATTTAATTTGCATTCCATTGGGATGGGCAAGATTATTTCCCACATATTTACTAATTCCCTCTTTTTATTCAGTTGTCAGTTGGAAGGTCTCAGGGTCACATTCATGGCTTTTGGGGGTCCTACAGTTTCAGGTGAGGCACCTCTGCTGCATTGTAAAAGCGATATAGTCCAACAAGCAACATACTAGGGGGAACAGGGGCCTTAGAGTTGCTCAGGAGCAGCTGATTCCTTGGTGCTACCCAGATAGGTTATAAACCCTGTGAGGTAGGCCAGGTCAGGAAACAGACACTGCAAGGATTACAGAAATGTTATTTTACCATAATAGGGTATAACAACAGAATCTTGAAAGCCTGCCAGCGTTTCTCTTATACCAGACAGAATCACAGTGCGAATATTTTGAGTTTCTTTCTTACAACTTTCCCCAAAGCGAGTTTTGATTTTTCCTTGGTTTGGACACCTCATCCATTCCTTCATCATTCCTTTGCACAGATACGCAGATTACTTCGTTCCCAGCCTTCTGTGTTCTGTGCAACATTTTCTTCTCAGGAAATGTGGTCCTCCTTGCAAGTTTGGGTCAGGTAACTGGCCTTCTCAGTGGTGGCCCCCAATTGATTGAATTCTCCCCCTTGGAGGTACAGATTGCCCCTACTATATAAGCAATATTGTTCCAGAGAAGATTGACCCTTATTTTAGGTGAATAGCATCTTTGATATACTATTTTTGTAATTGTTCATTTCTATTATTTATATAAGTTTCTTAAGCACTGAGGAGGGTCTATGTTGTACCTTACCCAAAGTCTGATAGGATTGGAACAGGCCACTAATATTGGATGGATGGATGGATGGATGGATGGATGGATAGATAGTGTCTCTTCATAAAGGGGAGATTACTTTATGCTAATCTTTGTTCTCTATCACACTTTTCTTTGCATGTCCTCTTTTTTTAAAAAAATAAATATATGACCACCCTAATCAAGTAAAATTCTTGCCTAGACAGGCAAGGGAGAGATAGATTGAGCTAAATTATTTATTTCAATCCCATTTTTAATTTAGGAGTTGAAGGAGGCAAATATAGTGTTCCCTCTTCCTACTTTTTCCCACAACAACAATCCTGTGAGGTAAGTTGAGCTCAGGGAGGACTAGAACTGAGGTTTCTCCACTCCTAATACAACAAGTTCATCAGCATACTCCACTGTCTCTCAGCCTACTTAACTGACCGTGTCCATAAGACAATACATCTGTCTATAATATCAATATATTTTTTTATCTACAAAAATGTACATCCATTTACTATTTCTCCCTGACAATTGAGTTTGGCACCAACTTCCCCTTAACACCATAGGTATAATGTAAATTCCCAGCAAAAATCATTCATACACACACACACACATACATGTACACATTATGTTTTTTTCTGATGTAACTAAAACTATCATGCTTTTGTTTATGCACTACTTTTGCATTGCTCCAGAGAGATTTAAAAGCAATTTCTACATCTGATGGATTTTCTTGCTTGGTAGAATCTCTGTTTCTCCATGTATGGATAAAGCTCAGGGGGTGTTGAGTAAGGGGGTGGGATCTCTGATAATTGACATGAGTAGCCTGCCAATGAGTTCATAGATCACACTTATTAGAATACTTGGAGGAGGAGGGATATCCTGTTTTTGTTTTTGTTTTATCTCAACCTTCTGCTAGAATTTGCTTAGGTAAGTTTGCTTGGGGAAAGGGGAGAACAAGAGACAGGGAAAGAGACTCAGATTTATTATTCTGCTCTTTTTTTATGTGCTTTGTTCTTTCTTATATGATCCTTCACCTTTCCCCAAGGCCATATCCTTTCATTCCTATCCTTACTTACCTCTCATGCTCTTTGACATATAGCATAGTCCTTGTTAGTCTTTAAATCCAGTTTATCTGTAGCTCTCCAGTGTTTTTACTTTCCCCTTTCATTCTCTCAATTCCCCCACAAATTAAACATCCTTTTTCTTTCTGCTGTTATCTGTCTCTTTTTCTCATACCAGTTACCTCTATCTTAAAAGTTGTGTGGAGGAATCTTTCAAAAAATGTTTGTGGCAAAACCCTTAAAGTTATTGGGCTGACAGTTTGCCTGGTTAAGGTCTTCTAAAGACTTTAACAACACACTATTTTCATTACATGGTGTCAAAAAAAAATAATGATGCTGCTGCAGGCATTTTGATGCTTCTTCATTATAGCCTATGGGCAAATCTTTTATCAGCTCTTGAATCAGCTCAGATCAAATCTTGTTCCTTTCAAATCTTGAATTAGAAATTTCAATTGAACTTGCCACCTTGGGAAGACATACGTAGGTACATTTTCTGTATGCAACATTCAGATAGGCAGGTAAGCAGTTTGGTACTACACAGATACTTGTCATTTTCATGAGCCAAATTTCATAATTTCATTTGTGACTGTGTCGCTTCTGAGTTAATCTCAAAAATAATTCTACAGAAATCTGTGGGTCATTTTTCTTTCAATTCTGATTATATATAAATGTGGTAATAGGATGCACCTACTAACAACTATACATTAAAAAGCATCAGAACTCAGATTGTTACTGCTTTAAATCTGGTAAAGATGGCTATAAATATTTCAGTTTCAACTGCTTCTTGAAGTTATTTTGTATTTAAATAGAGTCACCTTTTCAAACAAATTGAAACATGAACTCAGTTAAAGAAGGTGTTTTTCAGGGCATACTTTAAAAATCCAGTGTGTAATTTTAAGTTTATGCCAGACACCAAGAGGCTTTCTGCTTTCAGCAAAGCTGGTGAGTCTGCCAATTTTGATGGAAATTTAAAATCTACATAACGATTGCCTCTGTTTTTGCGATGCCCTTATGCTTGTGATACTAAAGAAGGATGCACAGACATTTAATGATGTAAAGCTGCTGCTGTGTTCTGTCATTACTGCTGGGCTGTTATATTGACTCCAATAAAATTATGGAAAATTAAAAACCCTAATAGGGGAAAAATAGCAGATTAGAAGATTAGAGCAGATCATCCAAAGGGATCGCTGATCAGGATCAGCAGGGCTTAATTTAGAAAATCCCAAAATCATGGTTAGGGGGTGCAATACTGTGCTTCACACTCCAACATTCCATCTCCTTCACCAGCTGAAATTACTTTTAGGGGTTGTGCCAGACTTGGCTAAGGTTTTTAAGCACTGCACATTGGAAATTGGAGAGGGTATCCACTTTGGTACACTAGTGTTCAGCATAAGTCACAATTTGTTGAATTGTGCAGGCAACATTGGTGGGTCCACTGAAGTTCTAGGACGTGAAGCAAGGGTGTCTGCAGAGTGTGGTTAAAAAAAAAAAGTCAAGGTGTTGTCCACAATGGTGTGGTCAAAGTTCTACCCGTTTGGTATGTGTGTCATATGACACTTATAAAAAACAGGTGGAACATCTATCACGCTGCTGTGACCACCATCTTGACCTTTTTCACGATACTCAGAAGACACCCCTGCTGTAAAGGGTTGTGCTGTTTCTCACTGCCAGCTGTTGGGGCAGGATGGGAGACTGGAGACTGAGCCCAGGAAGCCTCTAAGCTCCTGGAAGAGCTGCAGTGGCCAAAGTCCTCTTTTTGGACCTTTATGGAATGAAATATGGTGGTTAACCTGCACTTACAGCCATCGTGAGATTACCCAGAGATCAGGATACCAAATTGCAAATCCAGGATAAAAGGGTTCCATGTTTATCCACATTTGATCCCAGTACAAATGACAATAAGGTTATGGTCTTTTATCCAAGAACATTTTCTTAAGCCTTCATGTGTGGTCAAACATTGAAATTATCAAACTTATTTCTAAATCAACTTCTCTAGATACAAATTGGCATGTGCAAAGCTGTGCCTTCTTTCTTTCTGTGTGATTTTGCTTGTGGTAATGCATTTCTTTTCTTTCTTTCCTTTTCTTTCCTTTTTTTTTTGTGGGGGGGGTGAATGAGCACCTTGTAATTCAGGAATGAAGAACCTGAGATCCTCCACACATTGCTGAACTACAAATCCCTAGCTTTCCACATCACTAGCCAGGCTGGAAGATGACTGCAGTGTTGTATTTCAGCAACCTCAAGATGCTCTCAGATTCAGTATCCTTACTTCTACTATCCCAGACTCTTCACATTCAGGGGGATACACTTTTGTTCCCCACAATCTGGTGACAAATTACACTAGGTAGCTCTTTTCCATCATGACGTGGGATTCCCCAAAACTCCTCTCTCTTGTCACTGTAGGAAACAGAATGCAGGATGAAAACCCAAATCTGGAAAGACAAATGTCATTGTTCTTGAAGCATACCTAGAAGCAACTGGGCAGTGTGCATCCTCGGCTCAGAAAAAGATTAGTCACATGTGATGTGCACACAAAGCAAAAAACAACAAGGTAGTCACCAAGGTAGGTAAATGAAGGATTTAAATCCCTCTAACTGTCTTTGCAGGGGACGCGGTGGCGCAGCGGCTTAATGACGCTGAAAGTGCCGGCCAGAAATGGCTGAAAGCTTCAGCGGTTCGAGTCCAGCCTCGCGTTAACAAGGTGAGCTCTTGTTTCTATACCCGCAGCTTCTGCCCACTCAGCAGATCGAAAACGTACGTGAGTAGATAAATGAGGACTCTCACTTCGGCGGGAGGAAAAATGCTGGCAGCGGCTCAACAGAGAGACGGGACAAGTTGCCGGTAAAAGCGCGAAAAACCGCGCTCGTCCGAAAAAGGGGCGCGAAGCAACGGAAATCCCGCCTCCTGTGCTGCCAGCTGGGCTGACGCTCTAGGAATTAGGCTCTGGCAAAGTCTAATTCCAAAACTAGAAAGATGCAATTGCCTTGAAAACCGCTAGGGGGCGGTCACTGCAGGGTCAGTAATGACTGTTAAGCAGATAAAAAAAAAAAAAAAACTGTCTTTGCAAGTTGTGCTCTGCCTAAATTGTAATCATAGCCTGTCATAATCTGAGGCTTCTTCGTACCATGGAATTTTGTTACGTCTGTGTGTGTGTGCTCATACAAACACACACACACACGCAGGCCAGAAGAATTACATACAGTAAAGAAAGGTCTCCATTAGTGCTATTAAATTGTCCTTTCAGCATAATTCTTCATCTGGGACTTATTCCAAAACACAGGAGTTAATGACACTAATATAAACCATCCCAACGTGCCATGTATTTTGCTAGCTTTTATTCCCATGACTAAATGGCTTTTTAATGTACTTTTATTTGCCATGGTGGGACTGGTGTTTTAATGCTTCAATTGGGTACAAAGCTGCAGTTGCTCAGATTAACCCTCGCAAGTTCAAAATAGCAGAGTTATTTTTTGTTAGGAGATCCTCCCAAACCTCTAGTACAGTGTTGTCCAAACTTGGCCACTTTAAGATGAGTGGACTTCAACTCCCAGAATGGCTGGCTGGAGAATTCTGGGAGTTGAAGTCCACTCATCTTAAAGTGGCCAAGTTTGGACAACACTGCTCTAGTAGGTATATTCCATAACAGAGGAGAACACTCCTTCAGTCCAGGGTACAGACCTTGAGATCCAGGGTTGCAGTGGGCCCCAATACAGCCATTTATTTATTTATGTATTTGTCTCACATTCATGACTCTGGGGGGGCTTTGTTTTCTATTCCCTATCTCTCCAGCACTCTTGCAGCTTCCCTGACTGCCTACATTTTGTGGTCCAACACAGTCCCCCACTGCACTGTACCTGGAAAGGCAAGGAAACTCTAGGCCACCAGAGAGATGACTCTTTATCAAAATTAGACAAGTCATAGTCCCAAGACTATCTGTAGCCCTCCAAGTTTTGGGTGTTCCTTCCCCCTACCCCCCCCCCCCCAAAGCTGTCAATGAATTGCAATTTTTTAACGTAGTCAAAGGGAATATTATCAAATAGCAGACATGGGATCCAATGTTTAATTGATTCACTGGAATTTTTATAATATTTAAGCAACATGTTCCAAGTACATCTTCAACTATGGCCTTCAAGTTGAAAAAAAAGTTGTGTACTTCTGCCATAAACTGAGAAGAGCTGGAGAAGATGGGACATGATCTTTAATGTTTGTTTCTTAATTATTTAGTTTAGTGTCAGACTTGAAGCTATGGCTATGTACCTTCTGATTGTTCACCACCTGTTGCTGTACCACATCTGCTCCATTAGCTCAGTGAGGCCAAAATCTATCATGGACCAAATGACCAGATTATGACCCTCTGAGGTTTGGCAGAATATCCAATAGTCCCATCCATGCCATCAAATCTTCACCTACCACTGCAAAATTGGGATGTTTTCTACAGTTCTACTGGAATCTAGTAAGCAATGGATTCCTAGATTGGTAGTGTCTGGAAAGTAGAGCAGAATCACATGCCATTTAAAAGTGGTAGGAGGGTAATTATTGATTGGGGATGGGAAATGTATTTTTTGGGGGGTGGGGGATGGTTGTTATAACATGCTAGCCAACCAAGATGACCCAGCTGTTGAACTTTTCTGACATCCTTCTTCAATCAAACCCTGCAGACATTTAAGAAAAGCAATAAAATCTGCCTTACAGTTTCACTTCTTTTTCTTCCTCTACAAAAGCTCTTCTCTTTTTTTATCTTATCCTCAGGATATTTAGAATTTGACTTGAATTCCTCTCAGTGGTGGTTGTGAGCTGAGGTGTGTCAGGTGAGGCTGGGAGAGCTACTGCTGATGCTGAGGATATCTATTATAGTATGTATCTTTGCATCACTCTGCAACCTCCCTGCTTGCCCTCTCTTCCCAATCTGAAAACATGCAATGGAAAGTATTGCTTCCTGAAATCCCTTCTTGGGATTTCATTGAAATATGAAAGCGAGGGGAGTTGCAGAATGACGGAATGAGGACTGCACCGTAAAAGTTCACCCAAATCCCTGAACCACCTCAAAACTAAATAGATGAATGAACATCACTTTCACCTGTAACATTCCATTGAAATTTTGTCTCTTCTGAATTGGATTTCCTTTCATCATACTGAACAAGAACTGATAGAAAAATGTAACTAAACTGTTCTGCAGGTCACCGGGGAAAATGGTATTTACAAATTGGGGACAAAGTTCTCTCACGGGGGGGTTGCATATAGGAAAAGATATGAATTTTCATATAATCTTTTCAGAACATCATAGATGGATAAGAAAACAGAATGAAATAAAGCCATGCTTGAACAATTACTGAGAAAAGGCAAACGTAAAGCTAACTCTGTTCCTATACTTGATATCTCCTCACCTCCCGAGGAGAATGAATTATTATTACTTTCAGACAGACAGATTAGAGGGCTTCAGAACTCAAATTCCCCTTTGTTGGGACTATTGGAAAAATGGGAGAACAGAACTTTTTTTTTTTAAATCATAACTTATGTTAGGATGTTAAACCCCACATGGAATGAACTTAATACATGTGGGGCTTAACATCCAAGATTTCAGAAGCTATTTTGCAAAAGAGGAAAGGCAGTTGGCAAAGAGAAGAAAGGGAAAAACTCGTGGGGGGGGACACTTTTAATTTAAATAGAATAACAACTCTGAGTCTTAAGGAGCAACAGCAAAGTTCAATAAGGATTGCCTGAGGCTAGAAGTTGGTTCTCTGGAATGAATGCCACCTTAGGGAAGGAAGAGGCGGTAAGAAACAGGGGAAGCTCAGAAGGGAGGCAAGAATCCATTTTCCCCACTAAAAAGCCCAACAGATTTTACATAACAGCAATGAGCAGACAGGTTTTTACAGTGGAGGGTTGGCAAATGAAACTGTTGTGATGAAACTACACACACAGCCAAGAAAAAAAAATGATGAAATGTGGAAGAGAATTGAGGATGGATTCTGTGTGGGTCTAGAACATATTCTAGAAGAGGTCTGCAGCCGTCTTTCTTTCCAAATCCCACAGAGGCTTCAAGAAAAGATCAGGAGGCAGGGTATTCGTGTGTGTGTGTGTGTGTGTGTGTGTGTGTGTGTGTTAAAGTCTGTAACGTGGCAAGTGCAGCATTGTGGTCAAGGTTCTGCCCCTTTCGTATATGGACTTCAGATTTTGAGCCCCCCCCCTCCCCCATGCAGACACTGCTGGCAGGAGGTGTCATCCACTGGACCTTGCTTTATAACCAACTCTGTTTTCAGATTTGATTGCAAACAAAGCTAGCACAACTACATCTTAGACGTGCCAAGAACAAAACCTAAAATAGATGGATCTTATACTGTAATTTAAAATTAGTTACATTCATTAAATAGGACTTAGATTATTAGTCACCAAGCAGTGAAGGATCACACTATAAATTATAAATTGGTGCCAGCTTTAGAAGAAGCTCTGGAAGCCAACTCAAGTTTTAGGGAGTCACATATGGGCCTAGAACTTTATGTCCCCCAGCTTTAGACTTAAAATTGCTTGGTTTCATCTCTAGCATGGTCACCAACCACCTAGGTTTTATTTCCCTAGAGCAACAACAGCAGCTGGCTTGCCAACTGTAGCTTTATCTATAGAAGTTGAATCATGCCACTGTGATGTTCAGGCTGGATTAAAATAATGTGCTTTACATTGGCTGCCACTGAAGACTTCAGTTGAGTCAGAATGTCACTAGAAGAGTCCTAGTAGGATGAAGATCTATAATATACAGCTTGACTGAATCTCTTTGGTGGCCCTGGATGGAGCCAAAGATTTGGGGCCCCTCCTAACAACATTAAGATGTGTGGATTTCAACTGCCAGAATTCCCACATGGCTGGCTGAGGAATTCTGGGAGTTGAAGCCCACACATCTTAAAGTTGCCAGGTTTGAAAAGCACTGCTTTAAGGGGTAAATGATTACTCAGCAGTTACAGATGTTTAAGTTGTACATCCTTGTAGGAAGAGCAAAATAGCCTGCTTATATTCCATCTATTCTTCAGTAGTTTCACTGGCTGCCTTTTTATGTCCAACAAAGTTCTGCCTTAAAAGCTATACTTTCAGCACTCATAAAGGCACACACATGCCTTAAGACTCACAAATCCTGTTCTGATCAAGGCTAAAATACCAAACACAGGGCTATTTCTTCGATAGCTCCATGCTTCTGAGATACCACACCATTTTGTTGTTTAGTCGTTAAGTCGTGTCCGACTCTTCGTGACCCCATGAACCATATTGCGCCAGGCCTTCCTATCTTTCACTGCCTCCCTGAGTTTGCTCAATTTCATGCTCAGTACCACACCATACCCACCAAAATATATGTGGCCTTTTCCTTTTCGGTGTTTACCGAAACTCAACAAACATCCAGAAACTTGGGGATGGTTTGTGCTGGATTGCTGTTATTTTAGTGATGTTTTTATTGTTGCGATTATGTTTATCTCACTACTTTAGGCACTGCTGCTTTTACTCTGTACAGCCTTATGTCTTTGCAAGCAACTAATGTACATTGCCTGGGCAAGATAACCTCTCCTGAAAGACAATTTTAAAACCCACTCAGGAAAAGTCAATGAAAATATAGCAGGACAGCCTTTCTCAAGTACCTTCCTTGAAAGTCCTTCCCAAGCAAGCTTACCAGTTTGATGCAAAAGTGCGCTAAAGGCAAAGCCACATGATGGTTCCAGAGCTCTGTATGAAGCTGGAGTGTTTTTTTGTGTTTTTAAAATGCCAGTGTAAAACTTTGACCCTCCCTCTACAAGGGAATTATGATGGAGGGGAAGGGAGGATGGAAGAGAAAGAAGATGGGGTGTGATTGTTATCTCAGTGCAACTGTGCTGGGAGAGAAAACACCAAAAGCAATTTACAGACTGCCAGCGTTTTGCAAGCTGCAACATTTCAAGAGAAACCAATGTAATGCAAGGAAACACACATTTCTTTTCTTTTCCCTGACTATGGTGGAATGTGGATAGCAGGTTTCATTTTAATCCTTTTCATCAAACACAGGGCTTTGAATTTAAGTGATTTGTTTCTTCCCTTTGTTTCCAATGAAAAGGTTCTACTGTATAAAGTCATCAGCATCTATTACTGTTCCATCTGCCATAGAGGAATTTAAATTAAGATATTTATTGCTATAAATTGCGACCAACCATAATAACAAGAATAATCCAGTCCAAACTCCATCTGAATATACAGCCAAGATATTGCAATGGCGTTTGGACTGGACAAATATGCCACCCTGACCATCAACAGGGGAAAAATAGTGAACACTGAAGGAATCAAGATGCCCAATGGAAATAACATCAAGAGTCTGAATGAAGAAGATCACTACAAATACTTGGGCATCCTTCAGGCTGACATCATCACGCACACTGAAGTCAAGAAGGTTAGTAGTGATACATCATAAGAGTGAAGATCTTAAACACCTGGGCAATTCCAGTCATTAGCTACACAGCTGGAATAGTGGACTGGACTGAAGCTGAACTAGAAGCCCTGGATAGGAAGATGAGAAAAATAATGACAATGAATCATGCCCTTCACCCACGCAGCAACGTTGACAGACTCTACTTACCAAGAAGCATAGGTGGGCATGGAATATTGCAAGTACACCAGATAGTTGAAGAAGAAAAGGGGCATCAGAAGAATATCTGAAGGACAGTGAAGAAGATGCATACCATGAAGGCTTACAGAAAAGGCCAAACTGGCCTACAAGAAAGACCAAATGAAGAATAGAAAAGAGACAAGCAAAGCAACATATTACATGGCTAGTACACAAAAAAACTAGCAGGCAAAGCAGATAACAACAAGATCTGGCAATGGCTAAGAGCAGAAAAGTTGAAGAAAGAGACAGAGATCTGGAGATTGAGTCATGGCAACTGGACTTCTTTTCTTTTGGTTTGATACATTTTGCTGCTTGTCCAAGCAGCTTGGACAAGCAGCAAAATGTATCAAGCCAAAAGAAAAGAAGTCCGGTTGCCATGACTCAACCTCCAGATAATTCCACCTGGATGACTGAGAATCTTCATCAACATAAAGAGAGAGAGAGGCTAATTCTGGCTGCACAAGACCAAGCCTTAAGAACAAATGCATGCAAAGTCAGAACTGAGAAGATAGCAACAGACAGCAAATGCTACCTCTGCAAAGAAGCTGAAGAAACAGTGGACCACCTAGTTAGCTGCTGCAAGAAGATCGCACAGACTGACTACAAACAACGGCATGACAAAGTAGCAACAGTGGTGCATTGGAATATCTGCAAGAAATACCATTTGCCTGCAAGCAAGAACTGGTGGGACAGACAAAGTAATTGAAAATGAAGAAGCTAAAGTGCTCTGGAACTTTAGAATTCAAACAGACAAGCATCTGCCAAACAACTTAACAATTGTTGATAAGAAAGACAAAAAAGTCTGGATAGTGGACACTGCAATACCTGGAGACAGCAGAAGAGAAGAGGAAGAACTGGAGAAAATCACAAAATATAAAGACCTGCAAATAGAAATAGAACAACTGTGGCAAAAGAAAGCAAAGATAGCACCAATAGTAATAGGCGCCTTGGGTGCAATCCCAAAACATTTGGAGCACCATTTGAAGACCATCGGCACTGACAAAATCACCATCAGTCAGTTGCAAAAGGCAGCTTTACTTGGAACAGCTTCCATCCTGTGACGATACCTTTAACACCCTCAAACAACATCTGCCTATCCCAGGTCCTTGGGAAGGACTCGATAGGTGGATAAAAATGCCAAATCCAGTTTAAATATCTGGCTGACTGTGCAACCAACAATAGTAATAACTTTTATAGTGTGTCTTCCAGTCGTTTTTGACTCCTAGTGACCGCATGGACAACTCCCTGCAGTTTATGTGGCAATATTTTCAGAAGTGGTTCTTCCTAGGGCTGAGAGAGAGGGACTGGCCCAAGGTCACCCAGCTGGTTTCTGTGCCTAAGGCAGGACTAGAACTCACTGTCTCCCAGTTTCTAGCCCGTGCCTTTCACCACTACCCCCGGCTGGCTCTCTATGTGCTATGTGCTCTCATTAGCCCTTCTAAATAATTCATGAGAAACAGGCTGTTTGACCAAGTGCTGGGACAGAGAAGATCTCTCTTTTTTGTTGCCTGTAAATTGCTATAAATAAGTAATCTCCTTTTTGTTTTGTTTTCATACTATCTAACATCTTGAAGAAAGCACCATATTAATGACAGGATGTTAAAGCCTTTGCTATTTGCCTATCTAATTCAAGACCTTTCTGACCTTAAATAAAGAAATGTGGATGCTTGTGAATGCACTTTTCCAGGGCTGTTAGAGCTTTTTAAGAACATAAAGAATTAACACTAATCTATCTCTCTTTCTCTCTGTGCATACATATGGACTAGATTAAAACAATACACTTAACCAGATGAGGTAAAGACCCAGCAGATACAGATGCAAACACATACGATGCTAATATTGTTTAGTGTTAAATCTGGTCATTTTTTGTGGTCTGTTAAGCAGACCTAACCTCTCTGATAAATGTATGGCTCCATTTGTTGTACAAAGCAAGAAAACAGATAAAGTCAGTACCCAGGTTAAGCATAAGATGTGAATCCAGCCTGCTTTGTTAGGCTATGGTTCAATGTATGTAAACCCTCAAACTAATGGATCCTGGGTGTAAAAGGGTGAATGAGATTTTATTCACGTGAAAAAGCATACAGTGCATAAACGAGTTGTGTCTTTTACACCCCACGTGCATTCAACCAAGGGCATCGAAGGTTTGTTATATTGTACAACCCCCAAAATGGGTTCATTCAGTAACCTGGCTAAACATACAAGAGCCAAAGAAAAAAATCACGAGTGGTATTTTTTTCCCTGCACAGAAAGGGCTTTTCAGAGTACACAGGATTTAACTGAAGAAAAAGCACCACTGATTTTTTAAGCCACTCATCTTAGTCTTGGTACTAAGCAAAGCAGCATCTTCACTGAAGCCAAATCAGAATGAAAACCATCTTCCTGATCCACGTCTCCACCATATATTCTTGTCTATCATCCTGTAGGTCCTTTGATTTCAAAATGATAAATATGAAGTTAATTTATTTCCAGGAAAAAAAAATTCAAAAAGAGCAAAATGTAATACTATTTTACACAAACTATTCCGCATGCAGAAAACGTTGATATCTGTATTTTACAGCCACGTGTTACTATATAAGTTAGGGATGGACATGAAACTCCCAGCAAACCTACATTTTTTTTCCAAATTCTCTGGGAGAACCCTCAGAAGAAAAACAACTATTTTTAAAAACCTGGTATGTCTTTCTGCACCCTTTCTCAAGAGTATGCTCAGAAATTAGTGCTGCTGTTAAGCTGTATGGAACCTATAGAATATGAATATGAATCTATCTATTTATCTATCATCTCACCATAGAATTTTCATGGCTTTGGTCTTCTCACACCTTCAGAAGTAGGCAACTCCTTGTGAAGTTTGCCTCTATGAAAGGACTGCCTGAGTCCTTTATTAGTCTCAAATCCAAGTGTCTGAGCCCAGACTATAAAGTGCTGCACAGAGTTTCTATTTAAAATCTCCCCGTTCTGAAAATGTGCCGATCATTATCTGCAGTTTTGGTTTACAATAAAAAGAAAATACAAGCATCAGTACAACTGCAAGAAAGGCAGCCCGACTTTCACTCAGAAAGAGAGAGATCCCTCTCCAAAAAAATAATCAAATGAAAGAAAAGCCTATTTGTATGTCAGGGCTCGATAATATTGTGACGGAGATCCAGGGTCTTGAAAAATAACCATCTTTCTTTGCATATTTCTCTGTTCTCAGTAGCAGATGGAAAAACTTCCTGATTCATACTTCAGTGTGACATGGACAAAGTATTTATCGCCCGCTAGAAAATTAACTTTAGTTGTTAGATAGCCATAAGCCTTTGTATTAGATAAGATCGTGGGAAAGAGCCCCGTTTGTATCCCGAATTGTAACTGTTGCAAACTCTAAGTAAATCAAAGTGGGATTCTAAATTGTTAATACCTGTGGAGAGGGGTGGAGGCCGATCCTGAAAGGGTATTTAAGATTAGCCCAGGACGAGTGCGGGGAACGGGGAACGCTGGAGAAGCAAAGGTCGACCTCAAATAGCTGCTGGTCTGCATCATAATAGTTTTCCGGAAAAGCTACGATCTTAAGCCTTCCCTCGGCTGCAGGAGGGGGGGGGCGCTCGTTTTCTCCTCTCGCTATCAAGACACGTTTATGTAAGGCTACTCAGGCAAAGAGGGCTTACACTCCTGCTTTTATTTTTTTGTTGACTGTTGGTCCGTATGGAAGGACTTTTAATTTGCAGCTTATCTTATCAAACCCTTTTGGAGCATTGAGTAAAGCCTTGGTCGAAAACCTACGGTTTGCCTTTCGAGTTACTTTGTCATCACGCTTGCACATAACCTGAAAGAAAAGAACCCTGAGAGAAAACTGAGGATACAGCACCCCGGGGGAACCCGTCATAAATATTTTCCAGCCTTGAGGGCTACCATACAATTTTGCACAATGACCGAGACACTTATCTCCCCAAAGATGAGACGGAATCTGATGGAAGAGAATCCGCATCTCAGTTAATTTCATCCACCTTGCCTGAGACCTCCTGTGATTTCAGCCACATCAATCAAGTTCTTGAGATGTGGCAACCTGAGGGCTCCCACAAGTATTTTAGCACCACAGGCTCAGAGTTGCTGACCTCTGCTGTACAACCATCTAGCCACTAGCAAAAGTAACACAACTGCCATGCACTGAAAGAGCATCTTAGGCTGAGGGTGATATTATCTTACAAATGCCTGAGTGAACAGATGTGTTTCCAATTCTCCTTTCAAAGGAAACTACATCGGAGAGGGAAATTCCATTTCCAGAGTCTTTCAAACCAAGTCTTCTGCTTCAAATTCATCCAGTCATTACACCAAAGTAGTCTTTGTTTGTAATATAAAACATAACCCTCCCACAGAGATGGTGATTCCAGATTTGTCAATCATAAAACAGGAGGGGAGGGATATCAATTAAGAAACCATATTTGGGGGTGATGTGGGGGCCACCAAACTTTTAAGGAACCTGAGGCCTCTGACGATGCATTGCCATTAGAACTCTAAGGTTGCCCCCAAATTGAATCTATGCAGTCCCTTCTAACTGTTACTAAATTAAACATTATTAGAGTCATATCCTGCCTTTCCTTCAGGAGCTTAAGCTCTCCTTCCTGCCATTTCTCCCCACAACAACCCAATGAGGTAGGCTCAGCTGACAGGGAGCGACTCAAAGGTTCCCAGTGACTTTGTCAGCTGAAAACAGACTTGACCTTGGCCAACCCCTTAACTCCTACGCCACACTGCTCTCCAGATGGAATAGTTTCTTAGTATGGAGAAACTACAAGATGGAGACGAAGAATGTAATTAAAACAAAATTAAAAGAGGGGGCTGAGATTTAAGAGAATACTGATTTTACCCTGGGCAATCCCACTCATTTTCTTATTTGATGTATCCTGCACATTTCTCAGAGGCCTTTGATCCCCCAAACCTTATAGAGGGCTTGTGTCCAACAGCCCATTTCATTCCATCATGCCTGTCCAAATGAAATGTTTCGTCCATCCCTCCCTTCTCCCCATCTTTCCTTTTTCCACCCAGTGAAGAACAACTTCTTTGGTTTATCACGCTTCTAGCTTGCAAAGCAAAGGTTTAACATTTCATTTCAGTCTCTCTCTCCATCTGGGAGTATTTTGGAGAGGGGGGAGAGAGAAACAGCACCCACGAGCATTTCCCCCTCTTGCTATTTCCCCACCTCCACCCCAGCATTCAACCATCTGCAGGCAGCAAACTTCTTTTATAAGGAATTAAAATGCACACACACACACGCACAAGCCCAGACACAAAAACACATGGATCCCGGCACAGGAGGGGGCGGGGGGCGGGAGGGAATTAAAAAACCGTCTTCCAAAGAAAAGTAGCCTTAAACAGTTTTATAAACATAATAAACCGCAGCGAGCTTCGGTCACCATAAAATATCCAGTTCTTGCCTGGAGCTATGAAAATCTACCAGCATGTTCTGAAAAAGTTTGCTGTGCAACAGAATATTTATTCTGACCATGATTTGTCTTTTGTGGGTTTTATGCTCTCCCTCTCTCTCCTCCCCCCTACCACTCTCATGTTTCTTTCATAGGTTTCTGAGTAAATGGGGAGAATGGAGGCCTTCCAAAAATGTGTTCCTCGTTTCGGCGAGCAAAGTCGATCCCTCCATCCTTCATCCTTCATCCCGCGGAGGTCCGTCGGGGCCCCAAGATTGGGGAGGGGCGGAGGGCGAAGCCCGGCGGCATCTTCCCTTTGCCTTGTGCTCTGTGTAATGTAATTAAAGTTGAGCAAATGGGGGTAAGCCTCAGCCAGTTAGAGGAGAAGACAATGCCAAGGAGAGAAGCTAGACTGCCTTCAGGCCTCTTTGTCCAAGCAGAGGGTCTACAGCAGTGTTTCTCAATCTTGGCAACTTGAAGATGGGTGGATCTTGGCAACTTGCTGGCTGGGGAATTCTGGGAGTTGAAGTCCACCCATCTTCAAGTTGCCAAGGTTGAGAAACACTGGTCTACAGATTGGAACCATCCTTCTGAAATGGACTGGCACTACCAGTGGTGACCCTCTGCATCTCATCCAGTCTTCTTCCACCTCATCCAGTCTCTGTCTTACCCAGTCTCCTCTTCCAGCTCTTCCCTGAGGAGGCAAGAGGAGCATTCAGGGGTTTGGCACAGGAGGTCCAGTTCAGTTCTTCATACAAGCCTTGGGTGATCTGCTAAGACTGTCAGCCTTGCAGATGGCCTCCTGCTCTTACTCACAAATAGCAACATGCATACTCCTCAATGCTCTCCGCTTGGGACCTGGGAGAGCTCATACCCTGAACTAACATCTTTTAAAGTACTGTAGAAAACATATTTCTTCACCCAGACCTTCCCTAGTTGGATGTTTTCTCCTTCTTTCTCACTTTTTTATTATGTGTTAAATGAATGTTTGGCAGTGAATGTTTTTGAATGTTTTTGAATGGCTTAAAATACAATTTGCGTGTACTTTAACGAGTTGGGTTTTTTCCTCTTTGTTCTAAGTTTCTAGTTCAGGGTTTCTCAGCCTTGGCAATGTTAAGATGCTTGGACTTTAACTCCCAGAATTCCCAAGCCAGCAAGTTGATGTTGTTGATTTCTGGCAACTGCCTGGACTACTCCCTGCAGTTTTCTTGACAAGATTACAGAGGTGGTTTGCCCTTGTCTCCTTCCCAGGGCTTAGAGAGAGGGACTGGCCCAAGGTCACCCAGCTGCCTTTGTGCCCAAGGCAGGATTAGAATTCACAGTGTTCTGGTTTCTAGCCTGGTGTCTTAACCACTCCACCAAACTCTTTCATTGCCTTTGAATTACTCTTGACTCCTGGTGACTGCCTGGACAAGTCCCTGCAGTTTTCTTGGCAAGGTTTTTCAAAACTTCTTGGCAAGTTTTTTTTGGAACATTGCCGCCTTCTTGGGGCTGAGAAAGAATGACTGGCCCAAGGTCACCCAGTTGGGTTTGTGACTAAAGCAGGACTAGAACTCACAGTCTCGCAGTTTCTATCCTGGTGCCTTAATAACTACACCAGTCTCTCTCTCTCTCTCTCTCTCTCTCCCTGTCTCTCTCTGTCTCTGTCTCTCTCTTTCCCTCCCTCCCTCCCTCCTTCTCTCTCTCTCTCTCTCTCTCACACACACACACACACACAGATATTAACTTTGCAGAGTTGCATTGTTCTGCCTTGATACAGGAAATGTCTTCAGAGGCAGGTTGCTTGCCTGCACCAAGAGTTCAAGCAGGGTCCATCTGTCTCGACTGTCCATTTGGCTTTGACAGCAGTGACTTCTGGGCACGTGCTATTCATTCTCAGAAGCCGGTTTTGTGAAGCAATATGAAATGCTACAGCTGCTTCCCTAGACAAAAGCAGTGGATCCAGTCCTCTGAAGACCTGCAGTAGCCCATATAACATGCCTTTTGCAGGATTATACCTTTCAAAAAATTTCACATTTCTAAAACCAAGTTTCATAACATATTACAGGTAGTCCTCACTTACTGACTGCCTTGTTTAGTGACCATTTGACGTTACAATGGTGTAAACAAAGCAGCTTTGCAACCAGTCCTCTCATTTACACAGCATCTCATGGTCATGTGATTGCCATTTGGGCACTTTGCAACTGGCTTCTGACAAGCAGAGTTAATGGAGAACACAGAAGTGTAATCGTAAGCTGCGGTCACGTAGTGCTAATGACCAAGGCGGAAGTGAGGCCGTAAGTCCATTGCAGTCATGTGATTTTCTGCTTAGCAACTGCTATCCTTAGCAATGGCATTGCCAGTTCCAATTGTGGTGGCTAAATGAGGACTACCTGTAAAAGGAAGCAGACTTCATGGAGGGTTTGGGGCAAAAGTACAAGCTGTCTATAGTCTTGAAGTTTCCAAATTAAAGCTCAGGATGACATGCACACCTCCTGACATTTGCCCAACAACTTTGTGGGGTATGGTGGAAGAGAATGACTGCCCCCAGATTTACCCCAGTGAGCAGTGAAAAGTTGCTGACTCTTTCTTCTAGGAGCTCCAGGCTGGTTCTCCCCCTATTTTACGTTGACAACACCACTGTGAAGGAAGTGAAGCTAAGAGATTGCAACCAACATCAAGGAGTTTCCTGGCTGAGCATGGGTTCAAACCACTGCTGCAGTTGTGTTTAAACATGGAACCTAACAGTCATTTCTTGAACTGCAAACGCTGAGGGATATTTTGACATACCCACTGGGATTAAGTATCTTTAATATCAAGCCCAAACACTCCTTGAGTTTTCAGTTTGGCAGAGACACAATTGCAAAACACATATACACACGCATACCCACAAAAGAGGGTGGCAGATAAAGAGGAAGACTCCAGTTTCATCATCTAAAGAACAAGTTCTGTTTGCAAAGTGGGCCTCAAAACCTCTTAAATCAAGTGGAAAATGGTAGGGCTGGGCAAACCTTCAAAAGATGATTCGTTCCATCAAAAATTCAGAGAAAATACCCCTTTGATGCTGCCTTTCCCATCTGAAAGCAAAGCTGCATGTTGTTTTGTTTCACACTGCTCTGAGACCTCTGCATGTGCAGAAACTAGTTTCAACTCTTCCAGTCAACTGCTAAAAATGTCTTCAAAGCTATCAGAAGGGGCTGCAAGGAGGGAACGTAACAAGAACCATGCTGTCTCTGCCTTTAGATGAGGCAGGCTGGATTACCTCTAGAGCAACAAAGCATCTTGTTGAAGCAAAACACAAGTCTTGTGCAGGCTTAGAAAGCAGAACACCTCATTGATGGTAAAGCATAGCAATGATAGTGTGAGATAAGAACTAGAACTGGGGACACCCAGGTTCAAATCCATACCCAACCTTGCTCTCACGGGATCAAATTCCCACCCCTTTCACCCCATTTATCTCAAAGGGCTATTGCTAGGATGAATGGGAGACATGAGGGCAAGCTGCGTCAGTGGCATCTGCCTGGTGTGTCTGTGTCAAACCTGTCAGGTTGATGAAAGCGATGTTCCTTCTCTACGTGTGTGGAGATCTCACATGCTCATCCCAAAGAGGTTGAGCTTGTGGCACAACAGCAGAATGCTGCTTTTGTCATTTTGATGAAAACAGCTGGAGCCTGCCCTTGAACTATGTGCACCAGCTGGCATTAGTGGGAGACATGGTGGAGAAAACTACAGGGAATAAATAAAAGAAGATTCAGCCTCTCGAGACTAGTAGAAGGAAGTTAACCACCCTGAACTGCCTTGCATCAAATATCTTTTGTAACAGAAGGAAGCTGTTCTGGCTCCGAGTATCTTTCCTAGAGCATGACACAAACCCTGTTTTGCCTTCTCGTGCCTGGAGTGACATCTGGTTGATTGATGGATGGATGGATGGATGGATGGATGGATTGACTGATTGATTGATTGATTGATTGATTGATTGATTGATTGATTTACCATCCTCTTCTTGCCCTGTTGGCTCAAACAAATTACATTCACTGGAAGTTCAGCTCAGTGTTGTGGTCACCAGACAGATGTGCCCTTGTTTTCTCTGGGATGAAGACCATCCACGATGCAACAGCAACTAATTAAAAAGGCCACCGCTTTGTGTCAGAAACAAATTTAAGGCAAGTTGTATTGCTAGGCCCTCCCAGTACACAATGCAAGTGGCTTATTAACTTTTTCTTAACAAAAGAAAAGAAAGACAGATTGAGCTCATGGATTTGCCAAATCACATCAAATAGAATGCTTTGTCTTTTTTCTGGCATGAAGGCAATGGTGTACAGCCAGGTTTTGCTGTCAAATTAGACATACTTGAAAATATGCCTTCCATGTCACTAAGTGTACACCATTCACTTTATTTTACAGAACAGAGCCTACAAAAGACTGACATTAAAATCAAGCCAGTATAACTGAAACTCAAAAGACAGGAGTATTGCTATTTGCCCTTCCTTCCTTCCTTCCTTCCTTCCTTCCTTCCTTCCTTCCTTCCTTCCTTCCTTCCTTCCTTCCTTCCTTCTCAGAACCTTTTGCTAGTATTCAGAAGGTTTTTCTTCTGGTGCCTGCATGATTACTCTTGAGCCCAGATCCTTTGCCAGCTTTGTTTCAGAGTCAATGGACTTTTTGAAGCTTCCATGAAGCTTCATGGGGGAAATTCAGACATATAATTGGCCAGAATCTGCAAAAATAAGGCTTACTTTCTTCTTCTCTCTCTCTTTCTCTCCTTCCCTCCTCCTCCCAGAGAAACTTCCAGAACGAAAAAGGGGGGTGTAGCTCCCCGCCCCCCCGAAAAGGAACTAAAGAGTGCCATCTGGTGCAAAAAATCAAGGCATACACATTCACCAGAGAAACAAAAACACAGCATCATTGCAACTGGTGAAGTTAAAAAGTCACATTCACCCTGAAAGGGTCGGCACCTTTATGGGACTAAATATCAAGGTGCCAATTATTTTTCTGGCTGCAAAAGATTCTTGGGCACTGAAACACCAAACACACAAAAGATCTCCAACATTTCAGAAATAAAAAATTAAGGCATGCAGAAATCTGCTATTCAATCACCTAACAGCTTTCTTTCAGTGCAAAAGAGGACTGCAATGATGATGATGGTGGTGATGATGATGATGAAGATGATGATGATGATGATTGGGCTAATTCTTAGGGCATTTTGCTCCCGATGGAATGGATAGTGTTTGACCGCCCTTGGGAGAGATGGCTGAGAAGGGTTTTTTTTTTTTGCCCTAGCAACAATCACCTTGAATCATTCTGATCTTGCTCACACTTTCTGTTCTGAAGAGGCCCCATGGGAGAAATCCCTCCTAATATCTTCTCCTTTATTTTAACTGGGCTTGGGAGCCTGGGAAGTGGAGGGACTTCTCTACAAACAACTGCAACACAAAAGAAGCACAATCTATTGCTCCAGGACTACAAGCAACCACCAGAATCCTGACAGTGATCCCAGGACCCTTCCAAAAGATGCTTCTGCATTGGAATTGTGAACACAAACTTATTTCATCCATTCAAGGTAAATGACGTTTAAATGAAACCCAATTTAGTTTCATTATAAATTGGAACAAGACAGCAGCAGACTCATTGCAAGGCGGGGCCGTTCATTAGCTTCTGGGAATTGCAGTGGCAAAGATTCTAACACAGGAAGGCTGATCAAGATATCGCCTGAGCAATCATGCTACACGAGATGTTCTTGTGATCTTAGCCATGCAAAACACGTGATGTACCCTCCGGTTCTAGCTTTCTCAGGATTATACGCAGTAAAACCTCTTGAAAGGCAAATAACAGTGCCCAATTTCAAAATGAGTAAGGGTTCAAGACAGGAGCCTGGACCTTCTACCTGAATTTTGCATTCTACAGTAGTGCATTTAATATCCAGAAAACAAGAGTTTGCAAAAGCCTGCAGATGGTGCTAGCGCACAACTTTTCAGCTCTACAAAATCTCTCCAGTTGCTTAAGCACCAAACACCTCACTGTAGCCATGCACAAGCTGTTTCCATCAAAAACAGGGTTTCTCAGCCTTGGGAACTTTAAGATGGGTGGACTTCAACTCCTAGAATTCTGGAAGTTGAAGTCCACACATCTTAATGTTCCCAAGGTTGAGAAACACTGATCTAAAAGCTTTAAAAAGGTAGGTTTTGGGCATTTAAGGTCTGTAATTTGAATCCAAAAACTTAACTGCTCCCACTTGGTGACCAAATATCAGTACAGCCTCTTGCATTTTGCTTCTTGCATGAAAACAAAACTACCCTAGCTTTGCTGCAACAATCCAAGCCACCATGGGAGGTCAGCAAAAAGTTAGTGGTCTCTCTATTTCTTTGCAGCCATCTGAGCACTTTTAATATTGAAGTCTATCATATCTGAACTGCAGAAATCTAGATATGATAGGCTTCAATAATTAAAAGGGGGAAGGAGTGTGATTTTCAACCAAGTTGTTTGTAACAAAGCTGGCAAGACTAACAATTCTTCCTTCCATTTGGGGACTCAAGGTACAGTTCAACCAGGTATTCTTGAGAACGATGAACTTTGCTAATTCCAGCAGGAACAGATCTGAACTGCACCTCTTGAGTAATTTTAAAAATCCAAATGCCCTTAAAATGCATATTCAGAGGAAAAAGTACACATTTAAAAATCACTTTAACCACATATTTGTATATAGATATAAATGCAAATGTTCAAAGAGATCCCTTTTTCAAAAAAGAAAGTAAAACATAGATGAATACAGGAATGGTGCAGAATATACATTATGAATAAAAGCATACAGGAATAGCATGTTGCTGAAACAACCCCATTTATCTACTTCTAGCTCCAACTAAGAGGGACGCTCACATTTCATCCAGTTTCTACACACTGAACAAAGATATAACTGAAACACATATGCCAAAATCCATGTTTTTCTTAATTTTATAACATAGTTCATAACTAACAAAATGTATTAAATTGCATATATTAAATCAAAGTACAAAGAGTATGTATGATTAGTTAAAATGTGCACAAAAGTGGATTGTATTATGGAATACTATTAGGTGGGGGGAAATACAAAGATTTGGAAAAAAGTACAACCCAAAATGAGTCCACTGGGAGAAATGTGCTTTATCAGTATGGGAAACTTTGTACTTTTTTCTTAACTTACAAAATATAGATATTCAGTGAAACTCTATTGAACCTCAGTAAGTGAAGGGCTCAAATGCATCTAATGGTTCAGTATCTGGATCCAAAGCAAGCTTGTTTTTCATACCTCCCCTCCAAAATCATTTTAGGGTTTAAAGGTGGGTGCTGGGTTCATCAGATACGTGCCTTCCTACTAAAGTAATATTGTTACCAAAATCACTGCTCTGCCATCAGCATTACCACTATGGGAAATACATATTCTTAACAAATATCTTGTTTTCTCACTTTCTTCTTTAGAGAAGCATTCAGTCATATCACACTTTACTTGCAATCTGGCTTGATTATAAACCAAGTATAAGTTCAGAACTTTAGTGTAATCCTAACTGATCTTAAATTCATTTACTTCAGATTGCAAGCAGGAGTGCAAAACAGTTGCATGAACCTGCTACAATCATCATCACACCACCGCCATCATTTCATAGAAAGATAGCATATTAGGAAAAGAAAGGTTGGTTGGAAATGTTTCTACATTCTAGTTTTCAGTGGGTGAGGCATCTGAGACTTTGCCTGCAATGGGACATTTACTTCTCAGTGTTCACATATAAATATAGGTTGATTCCTCTCTTGCATCACTGATTTTAAAATTGTAGGTTCTCCATCTTGGAGGGGGGAGGTTTAAGAAGAAACTGGACAGCCACTTCTCATGGGTGGTTTAATTGGTTTTCCAACACACAACAGAGGGTTGGACTAAATAACCCTGTGGTCCTTTCCAACTCTACAATCCTATGTTTCTATGATTTCCAAATAGGCTTTAGTGGAAAGAAGCAATTCTTCGTGCCCTTTTGGGCTTGTTTCCAGATCAAAGAAGAGTGAAAGGATGGCACTTCAGGGACTGTCAATGTCTAAGGCTAAGAAGAATTTTATTTGCATGACACAGTCATCTCAGGAGGTTCATCCAGGAGAAGACTGTTGGGGAAGAACATCTGCCTTTCCATATTATCCTTTTCAACCAGTCCATCAGCTGAGCATCAGCTTCAAACCAGGTAGGACCAGCTGGGTGCTTTACACTCGAGTTTATGTGGCATCTGCTTTGCCACATGTAACCAAGCTCTCCCTTTTAAGAAAAAGAAATCAAAGGAAGAAAGTGGTATAACACGAACAAGGTCATTAAATCCTTGGGACATTGCTAGCCTGCATCCCTATGATCAAATCCCATTGAAGACAAATTCCAGATAGAACCAGAAAGGGACTACAGTTCTAGGAATGAGGAAATACAATCCCAACACTTCAATAAAATATTCCAATAACAGTGACTATTGTCAAATACATACAAGGCTGTCAAAAGCAAAACAACTATGACGAAAATGGATACAGATATTTGAAGAATTTGCTCTCTGGGAATTCCACTTCCTACTGATATCATCTGCCTCTTGATGACTAAGGTGCAAATTTGAAGATCACTGTCTCCAACGTTACACTTCCCAAAATGCCCCACACACCATTTTTAGACAAATAAAAACAAATCTCCTTGATGTTTTTTTTAAACGAGAAACAATTGATTTGGAAATTCAGAAGGGAGTCAACATAGACATGTTTGAAGGCACTTTTTCTGGGACTGTCTCTAGTTTTACATCAGTCTAACAGAATGTATCCACACAGCATATTTAACCAAAGCAGGTTGTTGCTATGGGGATAGCTTAGTTGGTGTTAACTTTGGGTAGTAGTGTAGTGTGGCTTTTAGTGTTTTGTTTAAATCCAATCTCTTCTGTTAGTTAACAGTTCAGATGGCCTTCTCCCTGTGGTCTCTGCCCATCCTTTGACATCTGGAAGAGAAGAATCCCAATCCTTAGAGCAGTGTTTCTCAACCTTGGGAACTTGAAGATGTGTGGACTTCAACTTCCAGAATTCCCCAGCCAGCCATGCTGGCTGGGGAATTCTGGGAGTTGAAGTCCACACATCTTCAAGCTGCCAAGTTTGAGAAACACTGCCTTAGAGAATGGCATCTACAGGGTTGGTGGACTTGGGCCTTCTCTATTGCTGGCCATCCCCCTGCTTCACTGGAACAGCATTCTGCAATATCAATCTGACTCCCATTCTGTCCACCTTTTGTTAATGCCATCAAGATCTTTTTGTATCAGCAAGGCTTTAGGACCTGAGCTACTGGTCTTGTCTCCCCTGGGGAGCAACGGTTCTTTGATGCTGGGAAATTCTATTATTACATTGTTGTATGCTAGTTTTTAGTCTTCTTACTGATCAAGCCATTCTGGGTCAGATATGATTGGAGCAGCATAAATGCCTAGTAAAATAAATCAATAAAATAAATATATTGTGCATACCTAGAAAATGGGTTAATTCAATAATAGTTAAGGATCTTATGTGAATGCAGTATTTAGCTTTCAATCCATCCATCCATCCATCCATCCAACATCTATTCATTGGATTTATAATCCAAATTTCCTAAAAAAAAATGTTCAAACAGTATCCCCTAGTAATAATCTTGTGAGGTGGGGGTGAGGCAAGTATCCAAAATCACCAATGAGTGTTTGTGACCAAGAGTGGATTTGAACTCCAGCCTCCTAAATTCTAGGCCAACATACAAGTAGGCAAAGGAATGTGACATGTGGTTCTCTTAGCTCCATCCTTATTGCTTCAATGTATTGATAATAGCAAGGGACAGAGGATTCTGGTTAAAGGAGAAGAAATGACATGGAAAGATCTTTCTAAAGAACTAACTAGAAGCTGTAATTCAGGGGCTATAGTTGGAAGAGGCCAGCAAAACATCTTTCATAGATTTGAGAACTGGAAAGAACTTTGCCCAAAGGTCAGGTTGGATTAATGATGGCAAGTTCCCTTTGGCAGAAGTGCTGCAAATCTGGTGCAGCATGAAAGCCACTGGCACACCAGGGAATTCTTCAGAGCATATGCAAACTTTTTATACTGTGGGATGGTTTGGCATCTCTTACTTGAGCTGGGTAGTAGAAGAGTGCAAGAAAAGAAAGGAGAAATCAAAACTTCAAAGCACCTTTCTGGAGATCAAACCCAAAATGCTTTTGGTGGTGCAGGGGTGCAAATATTGGACCGGTGTACACTTTGCTATGAAGCAGCTTTTTGGAATCTAATTCAAAGCATTGCACAGCCCTAAATAATATAAACCAAAAGCACCCCACCCCAACAGATCTCAAGTTATGAGCAGTACATTGCCACTAAAGGTGTTATTTCTTGAGCAACCAGTGTGATGTAGTACTTAAGATGCTGGAGTTAGACTGGGTTTAGAGCTTCACAGAGAACTCATTGGGTGACTTTGGACCAGTCACTCTCTTTCAGTGTAGCCTCACAGGGGAAGCCCCTATGAAAGTCACCTTGACTTCCTTGCATACAAATACAAAGAAGGAAGGAAAGAAGGCATATTCTTATAGGACTTAAGTAGTTTATGTTCAGAATCAGAACTTGGATTGGGCTCAGCAAAGGCGGGTGGACCAACAGTCTAGAGCAGTGTTTCTCAACCTTGGCAACTTGAAGATGTATGGACTTCAACTCCCAGAATTCCCCAGCCAGCCATGCTGGCTGGGGAATTCTAGAAGTTGAATATGTTTATGAAGATTCTCAGTCATCCAGGTGGAATTGTCTGGAGGTTGAGCCATGGCAACTGGACTTCTTTTCTTTTTGGTTAGAGAACAGCTTCCCTATGAGAAAAGGTTGCAACGTTTGGGGCTTTTCCGCCTAGAAAGGAGACGAATGAGAGAGGACATGATTGAGACATACAAAATCATTCATGGTGTGGATAAAGTGGACAAGGAGAAGCTATTTACCCCTTTCCAAAATACTAGGACCAGAGATCACCCAGTGAAACTGAATCTTGGAAGAATCAGGATAGACAACAGGAAATATTTTTATACAATGAGTAAACTTTGGAATTTGCTACCATGAGATGTAGTGCTGGTTACCAGCTTGGGTGGCTTCAAAAAATGGTTGGACCAATTCATGGAAGTTCTGGAAATCAATGGCTCTTAGCCTTGATGGCAATGGGATTGCCTCTGAAGGCCATCTATTGGGAGACCAGTGAGCTTCCTTGTGTGGGTGGTTAGCCACTGTGAGAACTGCCTGCTGAATGAGATGATCCAGGGATCCAACCCAGCAGGGCACTGCTTATGTTCTTACATTCCTACTCATTGCAAAAATCATGCCTCTTACACAGCCACATGCACATACACATGTGTCTATGTGTATATTACAGTGACTTAGAGCTATGATTAATTTAGTTTCAAGCAAATCAATTCTCCAGGTCTACAAAACTAATTAACATTCTAGCAAAGGGTTTTCTGAATTCTGCTTTGATCTGATGTTGGAAACTCAGACTTAATTTTATTCCACAATCCCCTAAGAAAAAAACATACTTTGTGTATGTGTGCCTGACAGGGTCAAAGGTTAATTAACAAAGCATTTTGACAAAGCTAATAAGACAGATCTATTTGAGGACCTCTGGTTTAATCAGCTTAGTTTTAATCTATCGTCTCTCATTAGAGTAGCTGAAAATGAGTATCCAACTTCCCAAAGCCCATTAGTGTGAAATGCAGAGAAGAAATCAGGTATCACTTTATATCCTTTCACCAGAAGGGGGGGATCATTAAAATGACATGGTTTAAAGTTATGCCACCTTCACAGAGAAGATATGTTGAACCTAGATAGAAACCATGAAAATAGGACTGTCAGGAACAGGATAACTTTGCATCAATGACAGTTGTGAGCATACTGTGTAAGCTACAATATGTCTGCAAATTCTTGCACAAAACAAATGACTTTTGGCTTCTGCAAATTTGACAGGACTGGGCTGGATTAGACCTAAATTTGACAAGATCATTATCTTTTTTTAGAGAATGAGGCAATGTATGGCTCTCCGGATGTGGTAGAACTACAATTCCCAACCTCCCTCATCATTGGCCATGCTTACTACAGCTGCTGGAAATTGTAATTAAGCCAAAATTGGAATGCCACAGTTTCCAACCCTTTTTCTGTTGTCTTCAAGCAAGTTCCCATAGACAGGAAAGGATAGGAAGGCAACAATGTGCACCTGTTGATCCATACCGGCATCTATGATAGGTTCTCTCAGACACAAGAGGTTTATTCCCAGCACTCATGCTTAATCATAGCTGGATTCTGCCACATCAGGCTCCTAACAGCCACTTGCAAAGAGCAAAGGAGAGGCAAGTGACATCACACGCATGACATCATCACACAAATTACATAATCTGTGTCATTTGCATAGTGATACACTGTGGTGTCTACCAGACTACTATGCCTATCTGTAGTTGTTCCCAGTGAGCTCCTCTGATTCAGGCTCTGTTCCCTTTGGACTACTGAATGTTAGAAGAGCTGGCTTTGTTGAATAGCACTCAGTGAAGTTGTCTGAGCTTCCTGCAAACCAAGGAAACCTAGTGATGGCTGAGGTGACAGCTTCACTGCTTCTTCCATCAACCAATATGACTGGGTGACCTTTCTCAGCTGAAACAACTGTCTGCCTTCCTTCAATCATAATACAAAACAAATCCCTTGGGGTAAACAATGTCCTTCCCCTACTTAAAATTAAAAAGAGGGCCATTGCTGCCATTCTATCAGAGACATGTGCCAAGTAAGAGGTGGGTTGTGGTGGAAGGAAACAGTAGAGCAAAAGGACACCAGGCAGCAATTTGATGGAATGGGAAGGGAAGGGAACAGCATCTAGCAACAGATCTGATAGGTATGCATAGCAAGGTGGTTTATTTTAAGCTGCACGTTCTAAGGGAGCACATGGTGTATTCCATCATTCTTCACATAACAACAACTCTATGAAATCAGTTGGACTGAGATAGTGCAACCAGTCAACAAGGCATTCCATGAGCTTCCATGGCTGAGGATGGACTGGAACCTGGGTCTCTCTGTTCCTACATCACAAGAACTTGGCCCAGTAGCCCTGACTTGCAGTTGTGAGAAATGCTGGGATTTGTTATTCTGAGGAAGATCTATGGGTAGATTTGTCTGGGTCCCTGTGATGGATGGCCATAGTACAGCAGGTTCTCAGGAAGGAGAGAGCACATTCCAGGAAGGAGGGAGAGGCAAGAGACAGCACAGTGTGGAGCAGGAGCATGTGAAGAGGAAGAGATTCTAGGCAGTGGCTATCCTACATCTCTTCCTCTTCCCACGTTCCTGCTCTGGACTGTTCTGTCTCTTGTCTCGCCCCCTTTCTGGAATGTGCTCCCTCCTTCCTGAGAACCTGCTGTGCTATTGCCATCCATCACATGACCTTCCTCTTCGTACATACAGTCCATTACAGCCCCAAAGTAAAACTGTCAGATGGGTATCCCCAATCCAAACATTAGCACTGGATTAGGACCAGTTTCAATGCCCCAATCGGCCATGATTGATATGAGCCAGACCCATATCACTCATTTTAATAAATTTTATAATATTATTGGGATATTATATGTTGTTGGAAGAGAGTTATGTGTGCTTTTGTTCACAGGAGAAGAGAGTGGAAACATTATTTCAAAGTACGAAGACACTGGACTGGCTTGTTGGAATTACTAATTCAGAAAATTAAAAGAATTACTGTCTTATCTTTTGGAAACCAATGAGACAAAGGAAGGGTTGTATAGTGCGACCTGTCTGCAACTTTTTAAAGCAGCTATGTCTTACCCCAGGGTTAAAGCAGCTACTTTTACTAGTGGCAAGCAGATGTTACAGCTGAACCCTCTGAAACTCCAAAGCTCCATTCTGGAATCAAATCCAAAGCTCTGCATATTAAATCAGCCCATTTGTTGAGTTTACATGCCAAACTTAGATTGTTGTTGCTGCTAATTCTTATACTAACTGGGTTTAAGATGTTGTGCAAACATAGACAATGATTGAGAATTATATGAAAAAATGGGGATAACATAAAAACACTCCCTTATCTTGCATTTATCCCAAGTAATGCTGTCCACCATCCCAGTAATACAATGGGGATACGGGGAAGAAGCTATGGTTTTTGTAGAAGCAAGGATACAGTTGACAGCTTTCTAATCTGAGTAGAAACATACTTGATCTGAGTTTTGCAGGGATGTTTGAAGAAACTAATAGTTTAAAGGAGAGAAGAAGTCTGAACAGAATACTTGGATCTGGAAGCTGTTGTATTAATGTAGGGATTCAGGATTACACTTCTGAAGAAAGAAAAGCCAACTGTGGTTCATCTCAGCAAGAAAAATGAATTTGACCACCATTTCTGGAAGATAGTTCCTTTATGAGTCAGACATGCTCTGGGAAGAGTTATTTTGCTCAGTCATCCAGTGAAACTATGGTGAAAATTAGGCACTTTGACTCTCTTAGTAACCCCCTTCAATACAAGTGGACTATGTTCACCCAACACATTAACCTGGTTACTGAATTAACCCATTTGCTTCATTTGTACAATACACTGAATTGTAAACTCACATGTTGAGCCATTAAAAAATATCCCAACCAAGTTTAAAGCTAACCAATCTTAGGTTTAAGAACTGCAAGCTTCGGCTGAACTACAGCTCCCAGCATTCCTACCTATTGGCTGGCTGGAAAAACTGGGAGTCCTGTTCCAAACTGCTAGAGGGCCAGGAGTTCCACACTGCTGTGATAGTCAAGGTGAGCCATTTCAATCAGGTAGCCTTCTAACTGCAGAGGGCATCCTACTGTGTCTTCAATGCCTTATTTTAGATGGCTTTTTAGTTGAGGACTAAGACTTGTTTGTTTCAATCTTCCTTCCAACTCAAAGCAATGTTGGAAATAAATTACATAAGGGAGTCAGAAGTCTGTCTGTCTGTCAGCAGATCACTTTTCCAAAACTGATCAGAAGGGGACCATGTGGGGGAAGAAGCCAGCAAAAGAAAGGTCAAGGTAAAAAAAAATGGGCCAGCTTAGGTCAGGATTACAGTGGGCAACAATCTGAAAATTTTGCCCAATGCATCCCTATGGGAAAGGTGTTTGGGTAGAAAGTAAGAAAATTGGTGCCCGCTCCATTCTAAACTCATCCCTCCTGGTCATGTGACCTGGAGAGATGTTTATGAAGTATGTTTAATGGCATACATGCAAACACACACAAATATATGGCTGCTGCTGATAAAGGACTTGGAAAGAGTTCTAGACTATATGCTCTGCACACTCCCCCCCCCCTTGTTTAAAGTTATGCTACGTGTGCTCCATCTTTAAAAACCACTACTTGCTAATGATTGCTTTTAGTGGTGATGTATGGCAATGTCTTTATAGTGATTAATGTTTAATCAGGATTGATGATTGCATGAAATGTGAACACATTTAACACTGAGACTCATTTAAATGAGGGTTTTTTTTAAAAAAAAATGACAGTTAATTCCAAGGCAGGGCCACAGTTTGTGGTCAAGAGCACATCTTGCCATTCATTGGCGAGTCGTGGATAGTGAAGAACAGAAAAGTAGGTAAAGTTAACAAAAAGGCAGGATAGAGGATTGTGGATAGAGGAATCTTTAAAATTTAAATTTAAAAAATAAAGCACAGAAATGCTTCTGAAGGCCTTAGCACTGTGATCTGTTGCTTAATTTTGATAGTGAAACCATGCTGTTAAAAATAGGTGTTGTGATGAGGAAAGGTCTCCAGAAGTTGCAGAAACACTTTGTAGATACAGTCTGTCCACCCTAGATTTTTCCTACACAGGACAGAAGTGTTCCTAACCAGAAAAGAGCAGATCAAGGAAAAACAGGTTCAGGTACTTTTGGATAGGACTAGACTCCCACATCTGTGAGGTAATCTCATAACAAATCTGAATTGATCCTGCTCCACAGTCTCTTGGGGAAGAGAATCAAACATAACCCTGTCCATTAAAAAAAATGTATGTACTTAAGCCAGTGTTTCTCAACCTCAGCAACTTTCAAATGGGTGGACTTCAATTCCCAGAATTCCCCAGCCAGCAATGGGGAATTCTGGGAGTTGAAGTCCACCCATCTGAAAGTTGCTGAGGTTGAGAAACACTGGCTTAAGTTTTTAACCCAGCTTAACCAAGCCTCATCCTGGTTGGTTCTCCAACCATTATTGTTCATAAGGAATATATTCAATTCCTCACTGGCTTTCTTCACACTGAACCAGGCCAACTAAAACCTAGCAAGTGCATTCAAACAGCCTGGGAAATTTGGTTGTGTGAACCTTGGATCGATACTTTATACCTTAGTTTGTTCTACCAACCCAACCATGTTTAGTTAGTTTATATTCACTGTATGGTGTGAACCCAGAAAACAGGTTCATTCAGTAACCACACAAAAGCCAGCTGTGTAAACAGGCCATTCCCTCACAGCATTAGAGAGTGGCTGGGATGGAAACAGCAAAGGAGAGATTCCCCCCAACCCTTCCACTCTATTCTTGCATTTCTGGAGATTGTTCTACTAACAAGTTAAGAGCTCAACAGAGATATGGGATCACTACGTAGAGATAGAACCCATACAAGGTACGTAGAACATGGGAAAGCCATCCAAAAGCTTTCACCATCTGCCTGCACAGCTCAGGGAAAAACAAATAAAAACACCAAAAACCTCCAGAAATAGCTAGTGGGGGATGCTGCAAGATGCCAACACCACCAATGACAAGATGGGAAATGACAGCAAACAGATTTTTCCTCTACTAGCAGCAAAAGAAACACAGAGGCTCTGGTCTCAAGCTTGAAAACCTCCAGATGCTGCCCTCTTTCACATCTCCATGTTTTGTTCATACAACATCAGATACGATTTTTCCTTCCTATTTTTCCCCCAGAGAGGGCACAGGGGGAAAACACTCAACAAAACCAATCAAATACACATGTTTCACTGCTCAGGAGGAGAAGCTGAATTCACTAAAATGGCATCCTTATTTGTCAAAAAAATAAGGAACAGGAAAGTGGATATTTTCAGGAAGGCTAGTGGTCATGAAGGTGAACGTGCTTCCCCTGTACAGAAATTTAAAGGTACTTCCCTCCCCCCATCCCTTATTTGCAAGACAACAAATAGATAAAATGTGGCAGATTTGTAATGGCCGGGGTCATATAAGCTGAATTGATCCATGGTTTGTTGAACAAGATTTGGTTCACACATTGTTCAGTAAGGGGTGGGCAACCTGAAGCCCCCAGCATTGACCCCGCAACAGCAGTTCCCGTCAGGCAGGAAACACATAAAAATAATAGCATAAGACCAGACCTAGTTTTTAAAAAAAGAAACACCCCCCCAAATATTTGGGGGGGGGGACAGAAAAACCTGGCCCTGTCCACATGTAAGGCATAACCCCCATCCTCTTCATATCATTCCCACACTACAACCCTCACAGCAAACCCTCACACTACAAACCTCACAGCAAAAAAACTGTGAGAAGTGTGACCCCCAACTACCGAAAGATTGTCAGCATTGTGCTAAACTACAGATTATTATATATGTATACGTTTGTATGTATGTATGCATGTCTGTAGGTATGTATGTATGTATGTTTCTGTGTGTGTATGTGTATAAAAGATTTTCTAAAAGGAAGATAAAAACAAATACAAACTCAAATAAAGCAAGAAAAAGAAAAGTCAAAGAAAGAAACCAAAGAGAAAGCGAAAAGTGCAAGAAGGGGGGGAAAAGTAAAAGAAAAATAGAAAAGAAAGAAAAAAGATATAAAGAAGTAGCTTCCGATCTTCTTTGCAGCAGTTGTGGGTAAAATTATAAATTTACTCTATGGTTACC
The DNA here is from genome assembly GCA_030867105.1 of Liasis olivaceus. Lineage (NCBI taxonomy): Eukaryota > Metazoa > Chordata > Lepidosauria > Squamata > Pythonidae > Liasis > Liasis olivaceus. The sequence goes on along the minus strand of CM061349.1, from coordinate 320,023,301 downwards.
ACATAACTCCCTTCTTTCTATAATCTATCCTGCCTAATTATCAAAACCATAAATCGTAAATTCATTTTTTTTTGTTTTACGCAAAAAGTCCATAAGGGGTTTCCAGTCAGCAATAAGAATAAACATTGTCTTTTCTCTGATCAAAGAAGTCAATTTAGCCATCTCAGCCAGTTCCATCATCTTCACCAACCATTCCTCCATGGTGGGTAATGCTGAATCTTTCCATCTTTGTGCATACCATAATCTTGCTGCAGTTATGTACAAAAACAAAGTTTAATAAACCAAATTATATTAATTTTCCCATTAGTATTTCAAATCCCTTTAAAGGATCTTCCAGAACCAACACCAAGTTATCTGCAAAAGCCCTTAACTTATAAATTTCTTTTTTAATCTTTACTCCCATAATCCTCTCATCTTGTCTTATATCTCTATTTAATATTTCAAGAACGAAAATAAACAAGAGAGGAGACAGTGGGCATTCCTGTCTTCTTCCTTTTTGTATCTCACAGGGTTTGGTAGATCTCCATTAATAATTATTTATGCTTTCTGTGAAGTATAAATTGATCTTACCCATTTTATAAAGTTCTCTCCAAAATTCATATCTTTCAAAACCTTGAACAAGAAAGCCCAGTTCAAATTGTCAAAGGCCTTCTTTGCATCTAAGAAAAGCAATGCAGCTTGTTTTTCATTATGTGAAAATGCTCCAAATATTCCAAAATGTCCAACACATTTCTAACATTTTCCTCTAACTGTTTTTAGGTAAAAACCCACATTGATCCTCATGAACAAATTTGTAATGGAAGGCATGTGCGAGAAGGATACTGGAATGGAAGATCAAGGCTATCAGGAGACAGGGCGTACATTCCAGGAGAGGGTAGAGGGCAAGTGCTTTCTCAGCCCACAGCAAGACCATGAGAACAATAAGAAACTGAGGCTTGCCCCTCCCTAGAGTCTCATGGGGTATATCCACTAGTTGCTTTAGCATGGATTTAGTCTGGCAAGATTCTGTCTTTAGGGTGTAAGCTAATAAAGGAACTATAGTGGACTGCCTCGTCATTGTTTTTGGGCTGGGCCTGACAAAATTCTTGCAAAATTATTTTCAGTCTATCAGCTAGAATCATTGTGAACAACTTGTAGTCATTATTCAATAATGATATCAGCCTATAGTTTCTTATAAAAGTCAAGTCTTGTCTCTCTTTAGGTATTAATGCTTCCAGTGAGGATTCATGGCAAACTAGACATCCCTGAAGGAGCAGGGACAACATTGCTATGGAGATCAGTGGCCAGGCAAAATCCCTCTGGACAATGGAGAGGTTGAGATTGCCCACTTGCACTCCTGACAACTGCTGCCCATAAGTAGCCTACAGGAACTGTGGTTTTTGAGGTCAGCTTGTGAGTTGAGTGGCTGGGAGTTGAGGAATTTCAATCAAGCTCATGGCCATAATGCAGCCTATATGGACAAGGTTCATGTGAGTCTCATTTCTTAACCACTTTGGGATGTACAGTAACTGACTTACAACTAAAGGGGATTTTCTGAGAGGTAGGATAAGAAAATTCCACTTGGTGAGTTATTACCATATTTTTCCGACTATAAGACGATACTTTTTTCTAAAATCCTTACCCTAAAAATTGAAGGGCATTTTATTCAAGGGAGTCAGCAAGGAGAGACCGCGCGGTGGCAAAACTGCCCATACTTTGTTTCTGCAGAGAGGCTTCCTCCTATTGCTAGCCTCCAATCACGAGTGAAATAGCTTGTCTCCCAAACAGACTTCCTCCAATCACAAGCCTTATGTAACTGACGTCAGCTGATGCTGAACAAACCAATTAGAGGAAGTCTGCAGAGACGAGCTATCGGCAGTTTCACTCGTGCTTGAATGTAATCAGTTATGCAAAAGAGCATGGAAATAGAGCTGCAGAGAGACGGTTTGGACCTCCTCCCACCGAGTGTATCAGGTCAATGTTACCTAATTACTAAATAAAAATGTGTTCTGCACTATCTTTAAAATATTGATTTCTTAATTTGGGGTTGGAAAAATGGGGGTCGTCTTGTACATGGGGGTGTCTTATTGTCAGAAAAATATGGTACTTTTTCTGGATTACAAAGCAATAAAGAATAAAAGGTTTTAAAGACTTAAACACTTTTGGCAAAGAGCTTAACAAGGACTCAATGTAAGAAAGTTTAAAACAGATAAAGGGACAGTTATTTTGAAAGATTATTTTTTGGTGAAAGTGCTTTTGAACAACTTGGAAATAAATTAGACAAATGAACCGGACTCCATAGGAATGTTTTTTGTTTACTATCAAAGAGTGCAGACAATTGGTGGATTTTACAAAAACAAAACATAAAGGTAATATGAGGCAGACTATGATGCTGATTGTAACTATGGAGTGCCACTTGAGACGAAAGCACAGGAAGATAAAAGAGGGAAAAAAGGGCTGGGGGAAGCTTGCTTTTTCTTTTCCCCTTGTTTGAGACATTTTCATTTTTGAATTATAATATCATAATGGCAACCACCAGGAAAGCAGCATGAATGGAGAGGAGGAGAGGATCACTCGATCACAACTTCCAGAGAGAGGAATTACACCAGATTTGCTTCAGAAAATGTTTGAGCAACTGGGCAATAAGTTAGCTGAATCACTTGATATTAAACTGACAGCTTTTGAAAAAAGAATGAGGAATGACTTGTAAAGATGAAAGAGGAGATGAAAGAAATTAAGAAGATGGAAAGCTCTGTAAAACAAGTGTCAAGTGTCTGCAGATGTTGACAAATCAATGACAAAGTGGACATTTTGGAGAGGAAGACAGAAGTTATAGACAGAGAGTTGGAAACAGAACTGGATAATCTGGCCCTATAGGAATTGAGAGAGAAGGAATTTTCTCTCAATTTAGAACAATCCCAGAGGATTCTGGTGAAGATAGAGAAAAGTTTATTAAAGTCTTAGCAATTTTGGGGGATTGGGATGAGGAGGATATAGAGGCAAAAATTGATAAAGTCTGTAGAATAAATACAACATTTGTGAGAATAAGAAATGTTCCAAGGGATATTTTGATGTACTTTGTCAGGAAGAAGACAAGGGATCAAGTTTTGCAGCCACATTTTAATACAAGACTGAAGATTGATAATACAGATGCAATTGTTCTTAAAGGAATTCCTATTAGAATTTTGTGGAAGAGACTATTCTTTTTTGACTGAGAGATTAACACAGAAAAAGATCCAATTTTGATGGGACAGATTGGAAGGTATGGTTCCTACTTTTAAACAGCAGAGGTTTTAGTTAAATTCTAATCCAGAAGGTGAGGGAATTTCTAGAAAAAAATTAAGGAGGAATTGGAGGAGGTGTCAGATGAGACTACACAAAATCTTCAACAGGTACAACAGGAAACTGAAAGGGATGATGCTGAACTAGGTGCTACAGGCATTTTTCTAAATGTTTGGCTTGATTATGTATTACAAATGTTTAATGTGGAATATAAATGGAGCAAATGCTCCTCAAAAGAGAAAAAAATATGTTTCATTATTTTAAAAAATTAAAACAAGATATAATTTGCCTACAAGAGACACATATTAGAAAAAAAGACATAAAGTATTTGATTTATAAAAATTTGGGTGAAGAATTTATTTCAGCAGGCAGGCAGGCAGGCAGGCAGGAAGGAAGGAAGGAAATGAGTGGTTTTATATATAAATCCCCAACTAAAATCAGAACTTGTACTGACTGATGAGCATGGTAGATTTCTTGAGGTGGAAGTTAATTTGCATCGAACTAAGACTTTGATACTGGGAATTTATGCCCCAGATGAGGATAAAGTATTGTTCTATAAAGGACTTATGGACAGATTAATAGGTTTTTCTTATGAAAATTGGTGTTTGTTGGGGGATTGGAATGGAGCGATCTCCCCACAACTGGATAGAACTTCTGAGAAAAAATATTAAAAACACTCAAGGCAAATTACTAAAAGTTATCTTTGATCTGATGGACAGTTTAGGACTAGTTGGTATAAGGAGATAGAAAAATGGCAATTCAAGAGAGTATACCTACTTTTTGAAAAACATAGATCCTTTTCAAGAATAGACATGATTTGGATTTCAAAGAACTTGGCTACTAAGGTTTCTAAAGTAGAGATACTACCAAAGACTTTTTCAGGTCATAATCCTGTGAGTTTGGTTTATAAAAGAAAATCTAGTTCTTTTAGGAGACTAAATGAAATGTTGCTACAGAAAGAAGCAATAGTGAAGGATTGTTAAAAAGAAATTAAAATAATTTTTTGAACATACTTAGGTAAAGGCACTGATTTAAGAATGGTTTGGGTTGCAAGTAAAATTTTTATTAGAGATTATTTTATACAGCATAATAGTGAACTCAAAAAGAAAAGTCAAGAGAAAACACAAGCTATTCAGAACACATCCTGAAGACAAGCAGAGAAAAGAAAAACAAAACTTCAAACTAAACTACTCAAATTAAACCCTGGAAACAAAGAGGTACCCAAACCAGAATGGGTAATCAACATGTCCAGCCACCAACTATCCACTGCAGAACACAATATCCTCCAGAAAGGCCTCAACTATAACATGGACAATGCTAACCAACTAGAATTCAGCACAGCCCTAGAAGCAGCATTCAAAACTACAGGACTTAACACAGAGACCCAAGAAAACATAAGGCAGACAATCATACCACAGATCAGAAGAGCATGGTATCAACACCAACTCAAAGCAAAGGACAGAGCAGCCCTCAATAACCTAAGGAAGGACCAAACCATCATCATCCTCCCAGCAGATAAAGGCCAAACCACAGTTATTATGGATAAATCACAATACCTGCAAAAAGCCAAAAAGTTATTAGAGGACAAAGAAACCTACATCCCAGTTAACACCAACCCAATACAGAAACTAGACAACCTAATCAAGAGAACCCTTAATGACCTAACTAAGAAAGGCCAGATCACAAAGGAAGAACAGCGGCGGATTAAAAGCAGTAGACCCATCCTCCCACACTTCTATGAATGACAAAAATACACAAGCCTGACATACTGCTCCAACCAATTGTATCTTTACCAGGGACTCCAACATACAACATAGTGAAAGAACTGACAAAAAAGCTTGGACATCTCACAGAGAAGAGTGAATATTCTATCAACTCCTCACTACAATGCCTCCAGAAAATCAAAGATGTACACATAGATGAAGATGAAATTATGGTCTCATTTGATGTCACAGTACTCTTTACATCCGTAAATCCAGAACTAGCGAAAGAATCCATATCAGTAGGGACCTAACCAAATACACCCAGATCGAAATACCCAGAACCATGGACCTCATCAACCTCTGCCTCACTATCTATTTTCAGTTTGATGGACAAATATACCAACAAATCAGAGGCACACCCATGGGATCAGCACTCTCAGGACTCATAGCAGAGATTGTAATGCAATGCCTAGCAGCGATAGCACTTCCACACATACAACCTAAAGTATGGATCCGGTATGTAGATGACACCTTTGTTATAATAAAAAAGGAACAGCTAGAAACATCAGCAGAAGACACATGAAACCATCAACATCTTCAAAGGAATAAAATTCACCAGAGAGGAAGAAAACAACAACACGCTACCCTTCCTGGATATCCTCATGAGCAGAGGAAACAACAGTAAATTAGAAACCCAAGTTTATCAGAAGACAACCCACACTAATCAAGTACTCCATTACCAAAGTAACAATCCAACCTCCCACAAGAGGAGCTGTGTAAGAACATTATTCAAGTGACCACAAACACATTGCAGCAACCCAGAGCAGCAGAAAAAGGAAACAGACCATCTATACAACATTTTCCAACAAAATGGATATCCACGCAACTTTATCAAAAAGTGCTTGACCACTCAACCTACTACAACACAACCAACACAAGATATGAAAAAGATCACGCTGCCATACATCAGAAACATCTCAGAAACCACCAACAGACTATTACAACCACATGGCATCTTTGTAGCACACAAACCAACTTTGTAGCACACAAACCAACTCCAAAATATCTTAAGTAAACCAAAAGACCCAGTAGCACAAGAAGAAAAAACAGGAGTCATCTACAACATACAGTGTAAGGACTGTAACAACACTATGTAAGACTTACAGGCAGAAGGCTGGCAGCGTGCATCCATGAACACCAACTAGCGGTCAGAAGATACAATGAAAACTCCTTAATTGCACAACACATGGACAGACTTAATGATCGTTTCAACTGGGAAACTGTCAGCATTTTAGACCAAGCTAAATCCAAAAATTCAAGAGAATTCTTGGAAGCTTGGTATTCAGACAAGGCAGCCATCAACAGACACACAGAGATAAACAGTATCTACACACTATTCAAAAAAGACAGTAGAAAAGAAAACAAAAGACCAGAACATCTCCTCACCAGCAATCATCACCCAGATAAGCAGAGATTACCACCAGGCACACAATCAAGCAGTGAACAATACCCCAATCAAGGAACTACCAGAGGAACAAAACAAAACCCCCACCCCCACCAGCACTGGCAGGGCATGCCACAGTATATAAACAGAGAGCAAACCCCAGCCCATTCTAGCACTGAAGATGTTACCTAGCTGGGTAATGAAATGTTTGCAAGAAAAGAACCAACCTCAAAGAACACCAAGGACTCCACAAGCTATTTTGGATGAGATAAAGAGAAAAGACGAATTAAATAAATTTCGAGAGAAGATAAGCATTTCTCAACAAATTAAGATTTTATGATAATTATCTCTGTTACCAGTAGGAGAAATTGAAATAAAAATGAATTGTGTAAAGCAAAAAAAAAAAAAAAAATTGAGTTGGCAAATAAACCAGGGAAGTGGCTGGCATATAAATTATGAAAAGAAAAAGAAAAGAAAATTATATTGATATTGCAAGAGGGAGAAACTATTAATGGACAATGTGGCCATACAAAAAGCATTTCATCAATATTATTCCATCCTGTATAAAGGAAGTGACATCTCTCTAGAGAAAATAGATGAATATCTAAAGAAACAAAGTTTATTGAGGATTACAGAGGAACAGAGACAGATTATGAATGGGCCTAAAACAATAAGGGAAGTTTCTGAAGCTATAAAAAAGATTAAACCAGGAAAGGTGCCTGGACCAGATGGATTATCAGGTTCTTATCAATGTTTTGAGGATGAACTTTTACAACCTGTACAAAACACGATGAACTCTACCTTACAAGGGGGAAAGAGGCCAGAGTTGGAAAGAGGCCAGTACAGCTAAACTATGGCTTATTAACTACCATGGCTGGGTTTAGACCACATGCAAAATCAAAAACAAACAAGCCACATTATGGCTTTGTGCAACGTATGAACTACATCACTTCTGAGAACATGGTGGGTGCACTCACAGAACAGATCCCATACTGTACTCAAGCAATCACCATGTGCCAGAATCCAGATTAGACTTCCCAGAGGGCTGCCTGCATTTCAGGAGTCCCAAGGTTATTGCTGCTAATTACCGTATTTTTCCGACTATAAGACGATACTTTTTTCTAAAATCCTTACCCTAAAAATTGAAGGGCATCTTATTCAAGGAAGTCAGCCGAAAATCGCGCGGTTGCAAAACTGCCCATATTTTGTTTCTGCAGGCAGGCTTCCTCCTATTGCTAGCCTCCAATCACGAGTGAAATAGCTTGTCTCCCAAACAGACTTCCTCCAATCACGAGCCTGATGTAACTGATGTCAGCTGATGCTGAACAAACCAATTAGAGGAAGTCTGCAGAGACGAGCTATCGGCAGTTTCACTCGTGCTTGAATGTAATCAGTTATGCAAAAGAGCATGGAAATAGAGCTGCAGAGAGACGGTTTGGACCTCTTCCCACCGAGTGTATCAGGTAAATGTTAACTAATTACTAAATAAAAATGTGTTCTGCACTATCTTTAAAATATTGATTTCTTAATTTGGGGTTGGAAAAATGGGGGTCGTCTTGTACATGGGGCCGTCTTATTGTCAGAAAAATAGGGTAATATGATGCTAGAGGCTGGTGCTAACTCCCATTATTTTCAACTAAAAAAATCTTTTTAAAAGGTCAGGGGGGACAAACAGCCCGGCCCCACCTTGCCAATCCTGGTTGTAAGAATCCCACTTCAGATGCTCTAAAAGAAGGAAGTAGAAGTGGGATGGAAGTGGCCCTATTGTTTAGCTATGTGTCATAGAAAGGCAGCCAATTGCTGTTAATTTAATTCTGCATTGCAGGCTCCTAGTCCTAATGCTGGGTGGGCCCTGAGCCTTCTGCCCCTACCTACTGCCCTGACCCCACCACCAGAATCAGCTCTGAATGCTTCCCACAGCTCATCTCTGACAAATACTTCCTTTTCATGGACTTGTATTCACGCCCACAATTGGACAGTTTTATACAAAAACATGTGCATATTTCCAAAAAGTGGGTAGAAGGTCTACAAATATTGTGACCTGTTGTTACAAATATTGTAACCTGTAGTAAAAATTAAGTAATGCTGCTAGGCATAGCCAAGGCTCAAGAAGCCATCACGTTCCCATTCCCATGTTCCAAAACACTCTATAATTGAACTAGACTTCGCTGCTGATGTCTGGAGGTGAGCATCGTTAACAAAAGTTAATTATATATGACATTGTTTCACATGGCAAACCATAACAACAAATTAACAAGAATAGGCAACAGCTGTGAAACATGAGGTTGGTAAAAAGGAAGAAAACACACACCATTCACATAATCTCCCTCTGGAAATTACAGTCCATGAGAAACAATAGAAAATGTCCTAACATTTGTAGTAAACACTGTTGAGTGAGTAGGAGAATTCATGCTGAAAATCTTCCATTTCTTACATTTTCACTCCTGAATAACCCATAGTTTAATTTATAGAGGAAAATCTTTGGAAAGAGAAGAGTGAGGGCAATGGTCTCATACCCAAACTTGTAGGACCCATCCATAGCCCAGTTCAGTATTGAAAATGATTACAGGAATTGATACTACTCATTCAAGGCAGTAAACTTAATTCAAATATAATCTAATAATTCAATAGACACCAAAAATGGAGGAGAAAAATACACTGACATAGAATGTCAAGAGAAGGTGGTGGTTATGTTGGGTCTCAAAAAAGTATTCAGCTCCCAAGCTTTTCTAAATCCCAAAAGGGACCAGATTTTTATTTTTAGTATTCATTGAATTTATATGCTGCCCGACTCTTAACAACTTGGGGGATTTTGACCTTCCAGCTGTTATTGAAGACTATTTCCAGCAGTCCAAACCAGCACACTATCAGTAAGGAATGCTGAGGACATCATTCAGCAATATCTGAAGGTTCCTGGATCTTGTTATAGAGAAGACACAGCTATACAGTTGTGGTTGCCCTTGTGTTAAGGCATGACATCTTTTCTTTATAAAACAGAATAATGGCTTTATTTATTTATTTGATTTATATGGTTGCCTATCTCCAACATGTAACTCTTGGCAGCTAACAACACATTAAAAACAATGGAAACCACCCACTCCATACCAACAAAACATTCTCCCTAAACTTTGATTTGGTTTTAGATTTTGTCTATTTGAGTTATCTTTTTGAAAAACTGGGTGGGAGGGGGAACCTCAATTTCCCAAGCTTAGCACTGTATTCAGAATCCCATTCTGCTCCTGAATATCCTCCTCTAAGGCTTTCATTCCCTACAGCACCCTTCATCTTCATCATGTGTTGTCCCCACTTTCTCCTGAAAGGTTTGGTTTGGCTGAATGCAATGGCACGAGCAAGAGATGGGAGATATCGAGGCCTAAGTTTGAGGGGAAGGGCTCCTAGGTGCCAGGCATTTTGGGAGATGGAGCATCAAAGAATCTGGTTCCCCTGTGTTTTCTGTAATTCCAATGAATCTATGACAAGGGATTCCCCTCTCCCAGGTGATAGACAAGGATGAAGGAGAGTGTATGTGTGAAATAATAAAGAAGAATAAAACAGAGAATAATACAGGAACAGAGAATAATGAAACATAAGATATCTTAATCCTAGCCTTAACTGGAACATTTTAACCCAGACTACTGACTCTGAGTTGGGCTGAAGTAACTTCCCCACTCAATTGTGCTATCTGAATATCTACTAGGAGATGGACCTCCATGACAGAGGCAAAATCCTAGAGGGACCCCATGAGCTCCTCTCTATGAATTCTATCTCTATCTTCATTCTAGCTTTCACAAATGCATACCAAGGCCATCCAGAGGATGAAAGGGAGGCAGAAAATGATAAAATTAGGAGTGCCCAAAAAAGAGGGAGGTAACTGAACCTGCCAGTTCTGTTTTTTTTTCCTTCACTGCCACAGAGAAAGGAAACCTCTCCCCCCACCACCCAAAAAAAAAAAAAAAATGACAGCAGCATCTGGGAGGACTATGTCCAAGTCATGATTGATGAAGTCATGCATTATTGGTGCCGGGGGGGGGGGGGGGCAAGTATTTGATCAGAGGATGGAAAAATTAGGTCACAGCTGGAGACTACTGTAAAAGAGAACAAGAGGTGTATTTGAAGCAATTATATGTTTTTTCTGGATATAAATGAATGTAGCCCTCAAACTGGCTATTAATACAGCCCTTTGCTTAAACAGATCACCCACTTTGGGGTTAGATTAGTGGTGCCCAATTTTAGGACTGCATTGCCCCCAAAGACTTCAGCACAGCCTTTAGTGCCCCTCCCAAAGTTGCTCCTAAAATATAATTCTGAATGTGGCAGAACAGGAAAATGAATAAACACATATGAAATAATTGCATTAATTAAATTGCCATAATATTTTATTCTTATCCTTGTGCTCATCCTACCTACGCCTTTGCTCTGGCTTCACTACTTTTGAAGTGCAGCTCCTAGCATGGCTATCAGATCTAAGCTGAAGACATCTAGACAGCCACTAGATGACACCAAAAACTGGAATTTTCTATATCGGTTTCCTACCATCTTATGAGCCTCTGGATTTTTGCAGGCCAGTTCTGGTAGCCTTAACTGTCGACAAACTGTTGAACGGCCAAGTGTGATCCTTGCTTCCAAATGCTGGGCTCACTGGACAAGTAACCTGACCTAATACAAGATGCAGCTTCTTAAATACTGAGCATTGTCCTTAATCTTATTAAAGCCAGGAAGCATCGCAGAACACCAGGGTCTTCTAAAGTGTTAAGCTTGCATCCAACAACTTAATTACCTTGTAAAATGAAGGAAGTTATTATTCATTTATGTCATTTACTTTTTTCTCATATAGTAAGTTGCTTTCACTGTGGGGGAGAAGATGAAGACAGCAAAATCCAAGAAGTCTAGGGGTATAATTACAGCAATATTTCTCTGCCAAGCAGTATAGAACAAAAGAGCTTGTCTTTCCTCCAAGAGTGTATTGAACATGTGACAGATCAGTGATGGATCTGAAAGACATCCTCAAGCTGGATTTGAAGCCAATGTCTGAGAGGTTTGCCAGTATTTGGCATCTGACTACAGAGAGCTTATTGAAGTGAACCAGCCTTGCTTGGGTCAGAGGTCACCTAAGCTGTGGGAATTGTTCCAAGAATTAAGCCAATGGGGAATAAAATGCATGACTGAAAGGGAACTGCCAACTGATCCTATCATTGGTAGCCAAGTAATGAAACTATGGGGGGGGGGGGGGGTTCCTACCTTAAGGCTTAAAAGAGGAAGGAAGGAAGGAAGGAAGGAAAGGTACAGCATTCACTAGTCTCTATAGGAAATAGAGGTCCTGAAGCATCACTTCTTTCAGGTATTTATTTTTATTCATTTTATATTTCAAATTTGGACACCGCCCATCTCACAAGGAAGCATGGTTCTTTTATTGGTATGCTCCAATAAAAAAGATAACACCTGTGTTTTTATAACAGATTAAAGGACTGACCTTGGTGTGTATCACAGATCCTGAGCAAGGAATCTGTACAACAGTGGTGCAGACCTAATGATAGAGAAAGGACCATTATTGCTATTGTTATTGTTGAGTTATTGTGTTTCTAACTCTTCATGACCCAATGGACATCACTGTCTGCCAGTAACTGCTTTTTTGAGTTCTTGTAAACTCATGATTGTGTCATCAGGGATAGTATCTAGGTCATTTATCTTCTCTTAGCCTCTTTTTTTAATGCTTTTGATTTTTCCAAGCATTAGGATCTTCTCTGAGGAGTCTTGTTTTTGCATTATGTGTTCAAAGTGTCTAAGCTTTAGCTTCATTATTAGAGTTTGCAGTGAGCAGTCTGGTTTTACTTCATCTGAACTTGAGTGATTTGTTCTTGCAGTCCAAGGCATTGTCAACCATTTTCTTGTTCCTTTCCAGGTCCTTTTTTAGGGGGAGGGTCAGGGGGAGGGGGGAACTTTGCTACTCTGAAAGATATGTACATTGTTCTGAACAATCAGGTGAAGACAAGGATTCGATTGTTGTACCAGCCATCCTGGTACCTAATGGAATCCATGACTAAGCTGATACAGGTAGTCTCAGATGTAGTGTTAGAAATTCCAAGACTTTGGAGTTTTTGGTCTTAGGAGACCTCACAATTTATGCTGAAGCCAACTTGGCAGGGCATAGCTTCCATGGGTTTTATTCAGACTGTTCCAGAACTTAAGGCTAGCTTGAACTTCTTTGGTTTTGCTTGTTATTTATTCTGGAGGGCAAGGAGCAGAATATAGGATTCCCAAAGGTGCCTTTGCTATGGCAGATGACTATCTGCTGAAAATTGGGCTGTCACAATGATTCCTCTCTGCAGGGATAGGGACTAGACAGGCAGGTCCATCCTCAGAAATTAATGGATGTAATTGAATTTGAAGAGGCCATGGAACACGCCTTCTCAAATCTGACAGCTGGCATCTTAGTATTATCTGACCACACTTATGTCTAGTTTGCAAGGCTCTTTGTCAATAAAAATCACTTGGATTCATGTTAAGCTTAATGCCACTTTGGGCAATATTAAGATATCCAGGCAGAGTTTTGATCACAACATCATGGCCGCCATCATGACTTTTCTGACCATACCCTGCAGACACCTCTATGAATATTAAACACTGCTTTTGTTGTGCCATTTTCTCTGTGAAACAAATTGTGCTTGTAGCTGAAGCAGGACCCCTACTGATGTCAGGTTAGAAGGACGGTTAAAACTGATCTCTTTCCTGAGGAGTTTTAGAGCTTTAGACATTGTTCCAATGCTTTTGGGGTGATGGGTGATATCAATTTGTAAATACAAATGTAAGTAGTACTGGACCTGGTCGGTCTGTGTGGTATAGTAGTTAAGGTGTTGGTGATGGGGAGACCCAGGTTCTCATCCACCCTCACCCCAGAAAGCTCTCTCAGGGGCTTTGAACTGGTCTCTCTCTCTCTCTCAGCCCAAGAACCAGAGTCATGTGGTGGTGATAGCGGTGGACTGGTGACCCAGGCTCTAATCTGTCCTCATTTACAGAAGATCACTGGATGACCGTGGGCCAGCCATTCTCTCTCAGCCCAACCTATCCCACAGGGTGGTTGTGGTGGGAAAAGTAAAGAAGAGGGCAGAGTGCTATGTCAGATTGTCAACTAACACTACAGCAGGACAGAATATTAATTAGAGCCACTCTGCCATAAAGCCCAGATTGGTGGAGGGCTGCAGTGATGGTTGTCCTTCTGGAACTTTGTCCCATCTCCACACAGGATCTCTGGAGCTCAATCAGAGTGACCATCGGGTTCTTGGTCACCTCTCTTACTGAGGCTCTTCTCCCCCGATTGCTTAGTTTGGCCAGGCGACCAGCTCTTGGAAAAGTCCTGGTTGTACCAGACTTCTTCCATTTGAGAATTATGGAGGCCACTGTGCTCTTGAGAACCTTCAGTGCAGCAGAAATTTTTTTGTAGCCTTCCCCAGATCTGTGCCTTGCAATAATCCTGTCTCTGAGCTTTGCAGGCAGTTCCTTTGACCTCATGGCTTTTGCTCTGATACAGTTTGCACTGTCAGCTGTGAGACCTTCTATAGAGAGGTGTGAGCCTTTCCAAATCACATCCAATCAATTTAATTTACCACAGGTGGACTCCAATCAAGGTGTAGAAACAGCTCAGCAACTATCAAGAGAAATGGAAGGCAGCTGAGCTAAATTTCAAGTGTTGTTCAAAGAGTCTGAATACTTATGCCAATGTGATAGTTCAGTTTTTCCTTTTTAATAAATTTACAGACATTTCTAAAATTCTGTTTTCACTTTGTCATTATGGGGTACTGAGTGTAGATTAATGAGAAAAAAAATGAATTTGAATGATTGTAGTATCAGGCTGCAACATAACAAAATTGAAAAAAGTGAAGGGGGTCTGAATACTTTCCGAATGCACTGTATATATATAAATAATAATAATAAAACCCCTCTCACCCATATGGGTGGTCTGTGTCTTCCTCAATCTCAGGTCCCCTACCAGAGGCCTGGGAGTTTGAGGGTTCTGCACAGGAACATAGCTGTTCCTAGCCCTGCACTCTTCTGGACAGAGAGCTCTGATGGTGTTCCTGGGATCTGTTGGAGCCCCTCTCCCATCTTAGGAGTCACAGCCCTGAGTGCTCCTACCACCGCTGGGACCACTTTGGCCTTTACTTTCCACATTCTCTCTAGTTCTTCCTTCAGGCCCTGGTACTTCTCCAGCTTTTCATACTCCTTCCTGATGCTGCTGTTACTTGGCACTGCTACATCTATCACCACTGTTATCTTCTGGTCTTTGCCTACTACCACAATGTCTGGTTGATTGCCCAGTACCTGCCTGTCCGTCTGGATCTGAAGTCCCACAGGATCTTAGCTGTCAGGATTAGCCCAGGAAACTCCAGGAGACAGTACAGATTCAATTCAGCAGGGTTTATTGGCTTCAGTCCCGTTACAGAAATCTTCTCAGAGTGAGAGCAAATTCCAGGGTCGCCCTCCCAACCTCCCTTGCATTCTTTAGGGAGGGTTCAGTCTCATCCTCTTATCAGTACCTCGTTGCTCGGGCGACGAGAGTAAATTCTTGACCCCCCTGCTCCTGACTCTCACGTCAGCCCTGTTATTCTCCACAACCTTCTGTGGAATCTCCCATCTGGACTTGGGGGGGGGGGGTCTACCCCATACATTGTGCAGATGTTCCTGTACACAATGCCAGCTACTTGGTTGTGCCATTCAGTGTATGCTGTTCCTGCCTGCATCTTACACCCTGCCCCTATGCGTTGGACTGTCTCTGAGGCCTCTCTGCACAGTCTGCACCTTGGGTCCTGCCTAGTGTGGTAGACCCCTGCTTCTATGGATCTGGTGCTTAGTGCCTGTTCTTGTGCTGCTATAATCAGTGCCTCAGTGCTGTCTTTTAGTCCAGCTTTTTCCATTTCCCAGTGTCAGCCACCTCAGCTATCTGTTGATGGTACATCCCATGCAGGGGCTTTTTTTTGCCATGGCACTTCCTCCACTTGAACTTCCTCCTGTTTCTGCTGTTGCCTCAGGCATTCTCTCAGCAGCTCATCTTTGAGCGCCATCTTACTGATGTACACCTGGATGCTCTGGGTTTTGGCTTTGACACTCAGCAGACCCCGCCTGCCCTCTTTCCAGCTGGTGTACAGTCTCTGGGTGTTTGACTTGGGGTGGAAACCTCCGTACATTGTGAGGAGCTTCTGGGTTTGAAACATATATATTCCAAACTATATATATTTCTTGGAGCTATACAGGGTTGGATTTAGTTTGAAGCAATGTTAAAAGTCCTGCAAACCCAAGGGAGCTCTGTCTAACATTTCACAATGTAGAATCATAGCTTAGTGGTAGGGCACTTTAAAAAATGCAGAAGATCTGTATTAAATTCCATGCATCTCTTATTTCAATCCTTGAACCCTCTAAAGAAGAGCAGCACATGAATATGGTGGCCAGGACAGTCTTTGGTAGCTTCTGCTAGTCTGTCAGCTGCGATTTTGTAAAAATCTGGGGGTGTGACTCCAGTGACTCATGTCACAGGGCTGTCCTTGAAGATGACTCCGAAGCATTAGCTGGCACAGAGAGCAACCACTCACCTGATGATCAGTGAAGGTGGTTTAGCAGAACACCTAAGTTGCAGGAGATGTTCTAATTGCTGATAGGATTCTGAGTTCAGTTCTAGGTGCTGCTATCATCTATACAGCCCTTTGTGACTTTGTTCCTCACTGTTTTTGGGAACTTCTACTCCAGGTAGGATCTGCCCACCTAACATATGTTAGAGAAGAGGGAACATTGCAGGGCTTCACTCCACAGGATGTTTGGGGTGGGAGGCAAAGGATGTTGCATTTTCCTCACTTTGTAACCCTTGCCCCCCAAGGTCAAGATGTTCCCCACCCTCTTAGCATTTAGAACTGTGCTTTCTCACAGAGTCTTTGGAGTGGAGAACTTCACATACAGCGCACAGCAGAATTTGAGGGCAGGCGTTAACTGCCAAGCAATGTTGGCTTAAGTTTTTATGTTGTTTTAATTTAACCTTGTTGAGATTATAATGGAGTACCTGACATACAAATACCTACATAAATAAACAAATAAACATGTCTTCAGTTCTATTTCCAAAATGTTAGAAGCATATCAAAGGCAGAATGGTAAAGCTATTATGGATTCACAACCAATGAACTGAGTTAATGTTCTCTTTCGGCAACAGACACATGGTCCTGCTCAAAATAAACACCATAATACATCCAGAGAGTTGGGGAGCTCCTTATATCTCCCTAGAATTACAACTCAACACTAGATCCCACAATATGACCTGAGCTGGGCAGTCTACAATAACCTATGCTGACAATCGGGATGCAAAAGAATGTCACGTATTGTGAGTACACGGATACTTTTACGGCCAGCAGATCTACAGCAGGATGAACTATAGTGAGAATGAAATCCAACTAGCATTCACCCCTTCCAAAAAAACTCAGAATTTCTTTTGAACATGTATAAAGTGGCTGGGCTTTTTCTTCATTTTTTTCCCATTCCCACTCACTCTCACAGCAGCATATGATTACAAAAAAAGTTTGCCACCCTGCTGTAACAAGCCTTCTGACTGGGCATATGAAAAACCATACTTGGGGAGGGGGGAGGGAGGAGGGAATCCCAAATTGAATCAAGAACATTTGTGGTAAGACACATCTGCAATCATTCACCATAATAGCTCAATTCTCCCATAATCTGCTAGAAAAGGTCAGCATTATTATTATATATTTTAGAAAAGAACCCATTGAATCAGCTAAGAGACACACACAATGATATATATGAATATGTCATGCAAATAAAGGGGAAAAAGTCTACAATCTGTTTCATATTATGCTTCAGTTTGAACCTCAGGGGGAAAAATCAGTGATTACCTGTTCTTGTTCTAATTAAATACTTTAATTTTCCAACAAGTGTTGTAAACAAATCATTGCAACTAATCAAAATGCATCATGCACTGATATTCTTGGAATGGTCTGCTCCCATACTGTCCAAACTTCTTGAATAAGCAGCATTTAATTACAGCAACAGAGGGGAGGTTTAGACCTGGCAACAACCAGACTGGTTTATTTTCATAAATTGAGCAGACCACACAAGATATATACAAAGAAAAGACAGCTGATGTGTTTTGAATAGAGAGGACAAGAAGGAATCACATGAAAGGCTGAAGGAAACAAGAGTCGAAACAGGGAGATGTATGTATGTATGTATGCATGCATTGATTGATTGATTGATTGATCGATTGATTGATTGATTGATTTTCTATGGCCGCCCATCTCAACCAAGTGACAAACTGAGATGTATACTGACAACAGATCTGATGTACCAAAGCAGACCCAAAGCATAAGAGATATTGGAATAAATCTTAATTATTGTATGTTGCTCTTGTTCTCACTCTCCCCTAAAACAATAGAAATCCAGAACAATCCTTTAAAAAGGTGAGGATAATGAAGACTCTGGCCTGGATTTATCTTGCAACCCTTTGCAAATCATTTGTCTGTTAAATATCCTTCCCAGCAGCTTCATGTGGGATTGCCAACAGTGACGGTGGCTGAGAGTTGCAGAGTTTACATAAAAAATGAGAGGGGGGAGGAGGATGTGGAGTAGAGTGGAAAGGGAAGAATTGGACAGGACACATGGAATCTACCTTGATTTTATGACATCGATAAGCTTCCACCCCTAAGGATGTCCTTATTTTTATTTACAAAATAAATATTTTAAATAATAAATACTGCAGTCCTAAAAATAGTCAAACCTGACCAGCTGGGATGCAGGAAAAGTCCTTCTCCATGGCATTAATAAGAGGGAGATCGATGTAGCTCACTCACTCATTCTTTTCCACTATCTGGCTGGGACATTTAGACATTGTACAATTCTGCTTGATTGAACACTTTTTGTGTGATTAACCCCCATTGCCTTTGGACTGGTTTTATCTGTTGCAGCTTGTCTCTGTTGCCTTTTAATCTTTTGCTACTGCCTGGTGGCTTCATTTGTGTCAGGCTGATGCTACTCAGGTTGTTGTTACGGTTTCTGAACTAATTGGGGTGGTTCTAAATACTTTGTCTTGCAAACATGGATATACAGCATTCTGATACATTGAGGAATGATTTGAGATCATATTTACAGGTAGTCCTCGTTTAGCAACCACAATTGGGACCAGCAGCTCAGTTGTTAAGTGAAGCAGTTGCTAAGTGAAAAATCACATGGCCACGACTGTATTTACAATCTCACTTCAGCTTTCCTCTGCTTTACAGACCTTAAAAAAGTTGTGAATGCGGGAATTGTTACTTTTTCTACACCATCGTAACTGCAAACAGTCACTATCCAAGCCAGTCGCTAAGTGAGGACTACCTGTATTCTCCTATGTTTAGATCCCTCCCCAACTTCTTTAGAAATAATATCCTACAGTGAGGAGCAAATGCACCTAAATGAACAGATACCTAGTTTCTCCACATTTTGTTTCATTGGTTGAACCCACATTCTAGCAAAATGCTAGCCTTCTGTCTGAGGAGGTAGAAAAGATATGATACATGTCAAGCAACATCTCACAATGAAAGTTATGAAAATTAATTCATTGTGTCATTTAGATGATGACATTGTGACATCCAAAGCATCAATGTGGCTTCCATCAGAGACTTATGAATACGTATGTGACTGTCATTGCTGTCTATGCTCACCTAAAACAAGTCCTTATGGGGACTTATTTGGCTTCTTAATCATCTGGGTCACCTTTTTCTGCACCTTTTCCATTTGTATGTATACCTTTCAAAATACAGTGCCTGGAACTGCGCTTGGTATTCCGAGTGTGATGACAACACAGATTTACACATGGATGTGGGAAATAGGCATAGCTAAGCAGTGCTGGGGAATGTGTTCATAATAGCTAAGATGTCCATTCTAACAGGTTCAGAGATGGTGCAGGTTGAAGTTGAGATGTTTGATATCGCTGCGAAAATGCAGTGAAACTCAGCTCAGTTGCAGGTTCAAAGGTCTCTATGTCTACACTAATCTGCCTAAGTAGGTGGGGATAATGTTTCTTTGGCTTGGTCAAAAGCTCAGATCTGGTAACCAGCTCATTTCTGTATTGTATGTGCAAAATGCAGAGTTTGTGAGTTGAGCTAAACTTAGATGGGAGAAACCCCTGGATCTAAAGAAGAGGAGGGCAGCTCTCATCAAGGGCATGTACTTAGTCAACGAAGGGGATTTTGAAACTGAGGCAGGATGGGATATGCATTTAATGTGTTCAAAAAGCCTTGTTCAGTTACAATCCGTATACACATCTGACTCATAAGGAAGGTTTGTTCTGAGTCTCTCCCCTCCTGCTACTTTGTGCTTCTTTGAAAAGAGGGAGGAAGTAAAAATAGCAGGAAAAGCCTGCTTCTCCTACTTCGTTATTATATGGAAAACAAGGTCTATCTTGAATATAATTTGGATTTTTTTTTAAAGGAAAGCTTTTAAAATAGTTAAGATATTGCTACTTCCTCCACCTTCCAAACCATTCCAAAAGCCTAAAGAAACAATAAATCTCTTGCTCCTAATATGAAAAGATGCCACCCCCACCCCCACCCCCCGACCCTTGGATTGTACATTTTCTTTCATGGTCTAATCTTGAGAGCACTCAGAAATGAATTCTCTTGCTGGAAAGCACAGCGTTTCCCTTTTCGTTGCCTTCCAATTCAGTTCAGAAGCCAACAGAAGCCATCATTCCATGTTCCTAACTGGAGGCTGTCTGTCTGTCTGTCTGTCCATCCATCCATCCATCCATCCCTAGACTCAAGGGAGCTTAAGGATATTAGTGACACACAGATGCTGTTGTTAAGAAGTCACTACAGATTAGTATTAGGAAAATAATGGATAAAGCAATCTTGTCGGATCTCTTGAGAGCTAAAAGTCGATGCTACTAAATCCAAAGCTTCAGGTTTTTCTCCCTAGAATACCATCACTAGGCCAAAGAGAATGACAGAAATGGACTGCAGCGTGTTCTTTCTTCTTTTTCCCCGCCCGCTTCCTCCTTCCACAATGCTGTAGGATAAATGCTACTGCTGGAGTAGTTATAGCCTATTTTTTGTCTTCTCTGACCATATGTGACTGAAGACATTGCTTCTATCACCACATAAACAGGAAGTGACCTTCTGTATTTGAGGTCTTCACCCATTGGAAGCCATTGGTGTAGAAACTAGAGAGCCACCTCACGATTTATCACATTTTTTTCCCGGGGGAGATGGGCAGCATACAAATCAATCAATCAATCAATCAATCAATCAATTAAATAAATAAATAAATAAAAGCAAAGCACTCCATAGAAGCAACACAGTTTTCTGCATTAAACAAAAAAAACAACAGTAAAATAGAGACCTTATGCTTTTTTGGCTTAGTGCAGTGATTTTACTAACTACCATGAAAAACAGGATCTGAGGATTTTGCTCCTGCCTTCCCCAGTGAGAAGAATCACACTCCTTGCAGCCCACTTGGAACTGCTCCTTCCTGTAATTTGGAAGTTATACATTTATTGATGCAAAACAAGACATTCAGAGTAATAGAGTTTGTCCCGTGATATGATCATGAACAGCAACCTGGGGGAAATTCACATTCTGAGGTCATTATTTACCAGCATTCTTCCTCTCAAACTCTGTCACGGCCAACAAATGCCTTCGCCATTTGGAAAGAAAATCATTACGTAGCCGTGACCTTGCATGTGACATCTCATCTCCCCTGGGCCTGGCTTTTGACAGCCAAAGCATCCTGAATATTCAACCATCTGGTTGTTAACTCGTACTGTTAAAATGTACTTCAGGGTTACAAGTCATAAGCAGCCATGCACAACATATCTGACACAATTCCTCTGTGACTTTCTCTGTAATATTCTTGTTTTTTCTCTTTGTCACAAGCCTGTTCCCTTCCAGGCAGAAGAAAAAGCCTCTCATCTTATTCCATTGCCTCAGAGGATACAGCCAATATGCACCTCCTTCTAACACTCTACAACTTTGGTTCACATTCACATCTGCCTGCTTTTCACAGCCCAAGCAGAAAGACTGTATCTCAGCAGCACAGCACCACATGCAGAAGGCCTCTGTCCAATCCACAACTCTCAAGAGAGAAAGGTAAGTGTCTGGTGCAAAGGTCCTTTACCAGTTGGTGCAGACAACGCTTCACTAGATGGATCAATGGGCTGACTTAGTAGGTAATGCTTTTTTAGGACTAATGGGTTGACTCTGCAGACAATGTTCTGCTAGATAAACCAATAGACTGGCTTTTTAGATAATGGTACAATAGAGGGATCAATGGCTGACACAGTAGGCAACACTCAGCTAGAAGGACTAAGGAGTTGATGGGCTTGACTCCATAGACAATGTTCTCTAGCTAGACTAATGGGCTAATTCAATAGACAATATTCTGCCAGATGGGCCAATAGGGTGTCTTGGTAGGAAATGCTCTGCTAGTTGGACCGATGGGCTGACCTAGTAAGCAATGCTCTGCTAGATGGGTCAATGGGCTGCTTGAATGTACAGTAGCTTCCTTTGTACCCAAACAGAAGCAGTAAACTAGATCACTGGCAAGAGACCTTCTGTACATGAAGAATGTTCCAAGTTCAATCATCCATATTTCCAAGTAGGGTTGAAGAGATCCTGCCTGAAACCCTGAAGAAGCAAAGACTACAACTAGCATTTGGACTGCGATGCTAGCAAAGTGCAAAAATAGTAAGAAAAGGGGAAGTTTGGGCAACAACTTGTTAGAATTAGAGTGCTACCTATGTGCCCCTTATTACGTATTCTGGCATTATATTTATCAGTAAAATAATGAAGAAAATATTAAAAGCAATAGCTCTGCTAATCTGGGAATGAGGATCTTCATACCTAGGTGATACCTTGCTTATGACCTGCCAGACTGATATACAACAGTATGAAAACCTGCTAGTTCTCCAGAACTCAAGTAAAATGTTACAAAACCAAGGAGAATAAGAATGAAGAAAGAAACTCCAAAAATTAGCTAGTTGTGAAGTTTGCAAAAACGCCTGTGTCCTAAGATAATCATTGTGGACTGAACAGAGTCAGCTTGTGACACTACCGGCATCAAGTTACACCTAATCATAAGGGGCAATGTGTTTCCCCTCACTCAGCTCTAAAAACACAAAAAACTATTAGTTCTTAGGTTCATTCCCACATCCCTCTAACTGTACCCTGAAGATGGCTTGCTA
The DNA here is from genome assembly GCA_030867105.1 of Liasis olivaceus. Taxonomy (NCBI): domain Eukaryota; kingdom Metazoa; phylum Chordata; class Lepidosauria; order Squamata; family Pythonidae; genus Liasis; species Liasis olivaceus. The sequence goes on along the minus strand of CM061349.1, from coordinate 320,000,689 downwards.
ACCATTCTTTAAGGATATGTCCTCATGGGAGAGCATTCATCTCATCCCTAGCCCATTATTAAGGCAACCTAGTTTCACTTTTACCTGATCCAATGGTAGTGGTATTTTCCACCTTTTCCTGGCACAATCCTTGCTATATGCTAGTGTGGTGATGTCATGGTCACGTTAGCAGCTTTCAGATTTCTGGAGGAAGATATGGCAGACTGAAGACAGCTCCACAAAAATCCAAGTCTACAACTGCAATGTAGAATGAAGAGCTGGTGAGCAGACAAGCTCTTCAATCCTCTCCAGACAAAGAGAGGATGGGAGATTGCCCAGAAATGCTCCAGACAGTTGCTCCTTACAAAGAGACCACAAGACAGAGTTCTCTGGTGGGTTTAGAACACTGAGAGACATCTTTAAAAGGACATTAAGTTTGCATACTTCCTTTTCTAATCACATTTGGAAATTGCCTATTAACTACTTTTCAGCTATTAGAAACCTTTGGATCAACAAGTTTGAAAACACTGGGTGAGTCTGCCTTCAATCTTTAATGAAAGAAAATGTTAACTACAAGCTTAAGAACTTAAAAATTGAAGTAAACAGCAAAAAGCTAATTCAGACTTTGACTTTAGAAAGCTATAAAGAGATTAAGGGTCCACATACATTTGAAATAAGATTTGGGAATTAATTATAAAGAGTCATTCCAGTGGGAAAATCAACTTGTTTTGAATTTTTTCTAAGACATAAAAGAGGTAAACAATTTTCAAAATTGGACACTAGAGGGAACTAATGGTTTTAATTAAAGGAGAATACACAAACCTGATTAACAGCTACAGAATGATGCAAAATATTATAACATTGGAAATACTGAAGGATATTTTTAAAAAACGGAATCAAAAGTTAATATCAACAATGCCAATAGTGATGCTTGCTACTATGGATAGACTGTGTCTAAAAGATGTTTTGGAAGAAATGACAGAAGAGGAACAAGTTTTATCTGACAAGACAGAGACTGAGTTGGCACTGAAAGTGGATCTACAAATGACAGACTATAAGAATGACATGGAAAAAGATGTTTCATTGGACATAAAAAAGAAATCGGTTGATGCTTTAAAAATCAAAAGGGAATTACAAATAATAAACAAAGAGAGAGACCTGGATAATTCTTTTATATTGGATTTACAAAAGACATTTGTTAAAGCTCAGATGAATCTTGTGACAAGGGGCAAAAAAGAAATGAAAAGAAATCAAGTTCTACAACGTTATTGAATGAACTGATTAAAGTTGTTAGAAGTAAAAGGAAGGAATATAAAGCTGGTTTATTTGATCATGGTTAAAATAACATCCTAGAGAGTGAAGTCAAGCAGGCCTTAGGAAGCATTACTAACAACAAAGCTAGCGGAGATGACAGTATTCCAGCTGAGCTATTTAAAATACTAAAAGATGATGCTGTTAAAGTGCTGCACTCAATATGCCAACAAGTTTGGAAAACTCAACAGTGGCCATAGGATTGGAAAAGGTCAGTTTATGTTCCAATTCCAAAGAAGGGCAATGCTAAAGAATGCTCAAACTACCGCACAATTGCGCTCATTTTACATGCTAGCAAGATTACGCTCAAAATCCTACAAGCTAGGCTTCAGCAGTACGTGAACCAAGATTGGGATGTCCTTCAAACAGTCACTCATGCCCTTGTTATCTCCCAGATAGACTACTGCAATGCGCTCTACATGGGGCTACCCTTGAAGAGTATCCGGAAGCTATAGCTGGTCCAGAATGCAGCTGCGTGGGCTATTTTTGGAGCCCCAAGAAGGGCCCATGTAACGCCGTTGCTCCGTGAGCTGCATTGGGTACCAGTCTGCTTCCAGATCCAATTCAAGGTGTTGGTTATCACCTTTAAAGCCCTACATGGCATGGGACCAGGTTACCTAAGGGACCGCCTCTTCCCCATGACTTCAACCCGTTCCACTCAATCACACACAGAGGGCATGCTTCAGACCCCCCCCCCCCCGTAAGAGAACTTTGATTAGCGGGGTCCAGGAGGCAGGCCTTCTCTGCGGTAGCCCCCACTCTTTGGAACATTCTGTCCACGGAGGTGCGATTGGCCCCCTCACTCCTGGCCTTCTGGAGGGCATTGAAGACCTGGTTCTGTCACCTGGCCTGGGTTGGGGAAGGAATACTTCAAGCATGGGGATGGCTAGCCCCATAGAGGCTTGCTGTCTTCAGCCCCAGATCCTTCATCATCTTCTTGGACTCTCTTTCTCTTTTTTAGTAATGTTTTTAAATTTTCATGTTTTATATATTTATATGTATTTATGGTTTTAATGTTTTGTGTGAACCGCCCAGAGTCCCCCATTGGGGGGAGATGGGTGGGGAGAAATTTAATAAATAAATAAATAAATAAATAAATAAATAAAATCTGCTTATCTGATAAATGATTCCATGGAAAAGAGCACTATTTATAGGCCACACACATGAATCTGGTATAATAAGAAAAACAATTCTTCCCAGGAAGGATGAAACTTCCCAACCATCTACACAACCATCCCGTATCCAGAAAACCCAATGATTAGAGTCAGCAGAGCATGCTACCATGCAAGATTATGTCAGTGGCTGCTCTTCCATATCATGTCAACATAAAAATCAAGTGCAAAAGCAGTTTTGAAACCTTCCTTCCTTCCTTCCTTCCTTCCTTCCTTCCTTCCTCTTTTTACAAAGTAGTAGGACACTTTCTTAATTGGTTCAGAATATTCCTGAGGATCTCTCATGGCCAGATAGGAGGCTGCTGTGCTGTATTCCTCTGCCTTAGAAAAAGTGAAGCATTATACTAAAATCCTTGAAGACATCCAACTGAAACTATGCAGCGTTAATGTCCTAGAAACCCTTTCTATTCTATTTTGCAAGAAAATGAAACAGCTACCAGTGTTTTGATGCTACCCTGTTGTGTCCTATGTGAAAATCTCTTGTAGAAGCCATCTCAAAGCAACCTCAGTCAAATTGATCTGGTCCAAACCTTGAATCACAAATTTGGTTTGACTCATGCCCTTCTGGAAACTTGAATCATCAATTAAGAATCAGATCAAGGCTGATTTGCATAGAGTAGCATGATTATTACTCTGCCAAAAGTTGCCATGTTGTAAAGGCTCTCAGTTTCTTTCCTTGCAAAAGGGGCTTCTGTTTTTCTGTCTCATACTCAGAATGATTGTTAATTTCTTTGGAATTTTTGAGCTGACTTTATTATTATTGGAATTCATGGGGACTGCTACTTCTTTTACACAATTTCCAGCAGCCTGACTACTGTTAGTACTACTTCTCCTCTTTCCATTATTATTACTTACTACTTTCCATTATTATTACTTACTTACAGTACTATTTCTGCTGCTGTCTGCTAGCAAACTCACAGTGGATTATAATATAATATCCAATGTAACAAAAGGTGAATGGTACAAAAATCCCACTTGTGCAAAATGGCACAAAAATCCAAACAACACAATATAAAAAAATCAATGAAGTCAAACCAGCAATGCCAAAATCAATGAATCACCATGTAAAATCACAAAATAGAAACAATGAAATAATTACTCAATGGCAAACATTCATTCTCCAAAGTTCCTCCGGAAGAGTTCAGTCTTCACCAACTTCCACAAGGCCATTACAGAGGGAGCCAGTCCAGTTTCCAGGGAAAATCTGCTCCAGAACCTTGGTATCAGGATGGAGAAGAAGGACTTTCTAGACTCGATCCCCCTCACCTCACAGAATGTGGGTTTCTCCCAGAAGGATCTCCTTGCACAGGTTGATTTAGGATGGAGAAGCCCTATTGCTCTTTATAAGTCAACATTAGAATGTTCACCTGCACTTGGCAATTTGATAGTAATAATAATCTGAATGTGACAGTCAAGAAATGGGCAATGGCATTTTGGACCAAGTGCAGTTTTGGGGTTGTCTTCAAAGGCAGCCCCATGTAGAGTGCATTGCAGAAGGCCATCGGACCAAGGAGAAGGGGCTGTCCCCAGTCTGAAGACAGCCCATGAAGAAGTTCTCTCTGGATGTTTTTCTCCCAACATTTAATTGAAGCAAGGGAAGCCAAGAACTACTCTGGAGTATATGTGCAATGCAGTGCAAACAAGACATTCACACCCACTCGTTAGCCACCTTGAAAGTAAATAAGAATGCCTTACTTCACTTATGAGAAAGTCCCCAAAATTGGTGAAAAAAGAAAAGAAAAGAAAACAGAAGGATTTTTCTGCAGACTATTAATGTAAGTGTATATGATAGCATATCCCCCTACATTGCCCAGAACTTCCTCTGATCTTGAATTTAGCACCAAGGAAAATATGTATAAGCCTGTTGCTTGAATATCACTGTTGCATGATGTTTAGTTAGCATCAATAGAATAGTAAACTCAAAATAATAACAACAGAAACATCAAAGTTGTCTTTGCCTGTTGCTCAGTCACCATCCGGCCAACAACCATTCTAAGAGGCTGCAAAGGAAAGAGTCGAGAGAGAAGCTGGCCTGTCAAACAGCTAGCAGTCATCTCATCAGATTTCTCAATCAATTCTCAACCCAGCTGCTCATGATAAGAAGTGTATGGATTGGTCCCCGAGATGGCTTTTTTCCTCTGCCTTCCCCATTCCTATTCCTTGGGGGCTTCTTTAGCTAAGACATTCTTTTATACTGCATTCAGGAATGATCTGCCTTCTCCAGGAGTTTTGCCATACAGAGGCAAGGCCAGTCTGCATCAAAACAGCCAAGTGCTTCATTCGGAATCATTTATGTATGTATGTATTTACATTTCAAATTTGTCACCACCCATCTCACTGCAGAGCAACTCTGCATACCAGGTTTTGCATAACATGTTGAGAACCACAGTCTAAAAGTGGACAGGGAGGCTTCACATGTTTTAAGGGTGAAATGAAGCTTAAACATTTGCAAGACGTAAAGCATCCATTACTCCCTATTAAAATTGCCCAACCCACCCCCAAAGACCAAAAAGAGCCCCAATTTTTGGTCTAATTAAATTTTGAAGTGCACCAGTGGCCTCATAGGACATGGGACTGTACCTTTTACAACTCTGCTTTAGGGCATTGCTAGGCAACTTGGTGTCCTCCAGATGTTTTGTCTACAATTCCCTTTGCGGGGGGTGCCTTTCAGTCAGTGTGACTCCTGGCGACTGCCTAGACTAGTCCCTGCAGTTTTCTTGACAAGGGTTTTTCGGAAGTGCCATTGCCTCTTCCCTAGGGCTGAGAGAGAGTGACTGGCCCAAGTCACCCAGCTGGCTTCGTGTCCAAGGTGGGACTAGAACTCACAGTATCCTGGCTACTAGCCTGGTGCCTTAACCACTAGACCAAACTGGCTCTCAACAGCTTCCATAAGCCCCAGCAATTAACCATGTGAGTATGGGCTTATGTGGGTCATCATTAAAACATACGGAGAGCCTTCTTCTGCTTAGGGATGACAGAAAAATTTACTTGATTTGCATTTCAGTACAACCATACCTAAATTAAAGTTCCCCGATGCAGATGCAAATTGAAAGACATCGGGCTGCCGAAATCCGTTATTCTCTTTCTTTGCAAATCAGTTCGTTAAAATTATGCAGAAGGTATAATAGGGCAAAATGCACACGCAGATGACATTACATCAGGGGGAAACTATTTGCAATCAAAAAGTTGACATAAAAGAGAAATTGTTGGTAAAAATTTTCACTGGAGCATTGGTAATTGGTTGGTTGGGTTTTGAAACAGTTTGCCAGCCGATGAAGTATGGGACCGAATTAACTCAAGGCGGGAAAATGCAGAAAATGAATAAAATTGAACTTGACAGATCCAACCTTCCCCACTTCTTCCTTAGTACACTGCCCGGTTCATTTACTTTAAGCCATCTGCCACTTGACTTGCTTATTTTGAATTATCTGAGGTCTTTAAGCTCCAGGGACAATGTTCACTCTCTCACTGGATCATGCTACAATGTAAAGAAATACTGATCATTCTGTAGGAGACTGCAAAAATATGGCCCCTACATCAGAAGGTAAAACTTTTCTTTAAAAAGCAGTATTGTCTAATACACAGTTTCTGGACTTCAACTCCCAGAATTCTCCAGTCAGCATGCTGGCTGGGGAATTCTGGGAGTTGAAGTCCATACATCTTCAAGCCGCCAAAATGGAGAAACATTGCCCTAATGCATTTAGGCCCAATTAGAAGTTTCTCTGAAATAGGTCAAAGTTCTCTTTTGTCCTGAATTCCAATAATGGTAAACTAAGCAATGATATAAATCAGGGATGTGAAAGATGCAGCTCAGGATCTCAAGCAATCCAAAAGCATCACTCTTGTGGCCCCAGATTGTGCAGAATGGGCAGAACCAAAAATATAGGCTCCTTTTTTGCATTTGGGGGGGATGGTTAAGGGGTTAAATAAATAGCTTAAGCTTTGCAGATACCCCTTAAAAGGTCTGACAGCTCCTCAGCAAACAGGCACTGGCCCAGCCCACTTTTGGAGCTGGCCCTTGATATGCTTTGGAACTCCTGGGATGGTCCTCAAACTGGCAAAGATAATACCCCAGGCATAAATGGGTTAAATCTATGCTATAATTAAAGGCATGGCTTGCATGCCTTTAGGGAGGAAGGAAACAAGGAGACCAATTCCATGAACTGAACACAACTTTTAGCTGCATGCTTGTGACCTGAGGTGGAAGGATAAGAAACAGCAGATTGAAAATTCAGGAAAGAACCTTGAAATGTAAGACAAGACAAACAAAAGGAGGAAAGCTTGTTGAAGAGAACAGGTCATAAGGATTGTAACTTCAGGATTTCTTCTCCGCTACTTCGGTATTACACCAAGGTTCAAAATTTGGGGCAACTAAAGTTGATTTTGCAACCTAGGGATGTTACCACATTTTAAAAGTTTTATTCAACCTCACGTGGGAGGCACAGACCCAAGCTTTTTAGCTGGATCTTACTGCCTAGTTTATATGGTGTTTTTATTTTGCAAATTTTAAAAATGTTATTGGATATGTTTTTATTCAAATTTTATTTTTGTGTGTATGTTTGTTTCAGCTATTGGGTGATTTTTAAGATAGATATAGACAGACAGACAGACAGACAGACAGATAGATAGATAGATACTTATTGTTGAAGGCTGTATGGCATATGGCAATGATATGATATCTTCAGAGAGGGTGGACATATTTTATAGCAGTGCAATCCTGGGACCAACAAAAATGGAGCTATGGCCACACTGGAGGCCAAGGACTCACTCTAGATTTAAGTTGAGATCCCATTTACAGAATCAGAAAAAATTCAAATCACATGAAGAATACATCTCAGGAGAAATCAATCACCAGACCTCCACAGATATATTGTTCAATCCAGAATATGTCAAAACAGGTGGTACCTCATATATAATGCTTAAAGGAACTTATTTACTCCAGAGGTGCCTTCTAAGAAACATACATTCTAAAAAATAGCAACCCCCCTTTTCTGCTCCCCTCCCGAACAATTGTCAAGTTTCCTCCCTATCTGCAGAGATCAGATTGAAGGAGAAGTCCTTATCACTGACAAGATCATCAGACAATCTATGGTCCTGCCTTCAACATTGCCAATAATTGATGACTCAAGCCAGAAGGAAGAAGAAAGCAAGATCTTACCAGGGAATAAGTGGGCAAACACATGGGCTGTAGCTAAGATTCAAAACAGAGCCATGCTGTGAGACATATAGAGAGACAGGAAAGAAAATATCCCAAGCGTGTAATATCATTAGATATGGTCAGCTGCTAAGAATCAGAACAATGGCCAGTTAGGAGGAAGAAAACTCAATTTATACTTCTGCATTTGATCCATGGAAGCTCCTTCTTCCCCAAAGGGAGCTATGGATAAATAGAAATGGTCATTTTGAACTATTCAGCAAAATGTTTATACAAGCTCATCTTTGTACATCTCCCTCCCTATCCCGATGCTGCAAGGAGAAGTTTTACCTCTCCGCAGATGCTTAGAATGAAAAAAGTTCCTTCCTCATCTTGTAGCACAAGACGAAGAAAGCACATAGAGACACATGCACACATACCCCTTTATGTGCGTGTGCGCATTGTTTGTGCAAAGTGGCAGGCTCAGCAATTGGATCCAAGACGTCCCTCTGTTCTCAGCAATATTGTCAGAATGCCAGATTTTCAAAACTGCATCCAAGTTGCATTCCAGAAATATAACAGCCAGAAGCACATCACTTTATGAAACGCTGCAGCAATATTAAAGGTCCACTGGTGCCTGTCCAGAGTTACAGTCCAGAACAGGGGCAAATTCTGCTGGAAAGATGCTCAGGAAAGAAATATATTGACCTACCTTTTCAGCATACTTGAATCTGACGTAGAACCAGCTTGACTTAATCATTGTCTCTGTTTAGAATAGTAGAATGAATATATGTGTGTGTGTGTATACACACGCACGCACATACACACAAACACAAACACACACCAGCAGTGTTTTTAAACAAGGAAAAGAAACCCAGGAAGATCTCAAGAACAGCAAAATATTTAAAAGAGGAAGAAGGAAAAAAAAAAAAAAAGGAAATAGGACGTTATTGTTCCTTTTGCTTAGATAGCTCTTCACCCGCGTTGAGAAGGCAAGCCGGATTTTGCCTCTCCAGAACTGCCGCTTGAATGCCTCTCTCTGCTCTCCGTCAGCTTGGCTGCCTACCAAGAGACTTCCACAAGCGGACTTCAGCTGCATTCCTTGCAAATGGCACATGTCAGTAAATCCAAGAGGGCTGGCTTCAGACTTGGCAGTGGCCCAAAACCGTGACCTCTCCTGGCAAGCTGAATAATGAATTCCATCACTTCCCTCCCCTCCTCCAGACACAGATTAACACCTGGCTAAACATTATTCTGACAACCAGCAGGCTGAGCAGCCTTTGGCTGGCCATTTGGAAAACCCACTGGGGTTGCTTTAACCCCCTTGACGCTCCCCATGTCCCATCTGACCTGAACAACAACAGACAAAGATCAGAGGGAGTCGAGAAGTCCATCTGTCACAAACCCTCTTCCTCCTCCTCTTCAAAAAAAAAAATAAAAAATGTAGGACTAAATATAACCCAGAAACATAAAGCTTAAGGAGAAAGCAATGATTTATCCAATTCTGTTATTGGATTTTTGATATTCCAAAGACCTTCAGAGAAAGGGCAGATTCAATCCTCAGTCCTTCCTTTTCCACCCTCACTCCCAACTCTGGCTTTGATTCCTGCATTCTTACTCATGGGCCAAGCTTGAGGTGACCCAAGTTTTGAAGAAATATCTTTTACAGGGCCAGACAAATCCAATCTCATTCCTTTTTAAAAAAAAGATAATATATTTTGCATCACCCAAGCCAAGATTTAATACATAAGGGATGTTAAAGCTTTGCCTTAGCCTAAGCTAGACACCCTTCCTGCTAATTCCAGATAAGCCCCAGTTAGTCTGCAGCAGCGTCCACAGGCTGTAACTGCTTCCCCCTCCTGTTGTCTGTGAGAACCAAGAAGGGCTGCTGTCAAAATGAGTCCTCCTTTGAATGTTCCCTTCTACTTCGGCAATCCACATTAACAGGACTGTGTACCCAGTTGTCCTTACTACAAGTGACAGTCGATGCAAACTGAGAAGGAAGAGCATGACCAAGATTTTATAGAACCTGGCCATGATGGGGTATTTAGGATCAGGTGAAGGAATGTCCAGACAAGTTGTTAAGATGCTGGACTTAAAACTGGAAACCATGAGTTCTAGTTCTTCCTTAGGTGTGGAAAGTGGCTAGATGACTCTGGGTCAATCCTTTTTTCTCAGCCCAATCCACAGGATGGTTGTGGGGAAAATAGGAGGGAGGATCATTGCATATGCCAGCTTGAGTTGTACAAAATAAGAAGTGGGCTATAAATCTAAGAATAAAAAAAAATTAAGTAAATTGGTAGACCAGACCAAATGGCATCTTGGGACACAAAGCCCATTCCATCAAGTTTGTTGTGACTAGGGACAGAGCATGGGGACAGCACAGAAATCTATTTGGAAGCCTGTCCCACCTGCTTCTTGAACATGTCCATTGAAGCCTTCATCATCACAGACCACCCCATTGGGAAAAGGTGGCTTAGTTCAGTTACCTCCCTGCCAAGAGAACTGAGGAAGGTGGGAAACAAAACAGTGCGAATTATTAAAAGAACAGAGCAGGAAAACATTTGGCTTTTGTTCTTGTTTTTTTAGCTGAGGAAAGAAAAGATGAATAAGGGGTAAAGTGGTAAAGAAGAAATTACACAGGGAAGAGAAAGTGGATGAAAAGGTCATTTTTTTCTCCCTCTGTCTTAATATTGGGATCAGGGCTCATCCAATGAACTTGGATGATTCAGGACAGATAAAAGGCATTATTCCTTTGGATGGCACACAGTTTGTGAAACTCACTGTCACTATGTATATATGGAATATATGGAAATTCCCTGGGTAGACTATGGGCCAATCCTGCTCTCTTGCCCCAAGAGCCAATGTGGTGTCATGGCAAAGATCCTTTAGCAAAGACACTCAGGTTAATCCTGAACTAGGAGTAGGTTCAAGTCTACTCTCAGCCACACAAGCTCCCTGGGTGACTTTGGGCCAGTCCCTCTCTCTTGGTGTAAGATCAAATGTAACATAGTAGTGAAGGGACTGGGCTAAGAATGGGGATACCCTGGTTCTACTCCACCTTCATTCATGAAAGCTCATAAAAGGCAGGATATGAATGAATGAATGAATGAATGAATGAATGAATGAATGCAATACTGAGATAAGCTTGAATTAAGCACACAAAATAAAAGCTTTGTTGGATCATTCATCCAATGATCCATTCTTCCTCCATACCCCCAATGGTCAAGAAAATATTTCTCAGCACCTCCCAAGGAGGAGCTAAGGCACCAACTTCTGCCACATCTTTTGTCATTTGAACCTCTGAGGAAGGCTCTTTCTGAATAGGAAGGAATGTATATAATCCAGCATTTGTTGTCATTTTATAGCTGAAAATTTATAGAATAACACAAAAACTTCTCAAAACTTAATAATAAAGCAAGAAGCTAAAATAAAAACAGATTTAAAACCCTGGGAGAACTGTGGCAGCACTCGTGAAAAATATTAAATGCATTTCTGTAGTGTTAAAAGGAGACAGGGAGACCAGAGATCATATCTAATCCCAGCTTTGGAACTTCACTGACTGGAGTTGGGCCAATCTTCCTCTAGAAGGCAAGAATACAATGTACTCCTGCTTGAGTGAGATATAAGTCTACCAAATAAATAAAAGACCTAATATAACTATTATGTTATCTACTGTAGAAGCCAAAGGACCTTTGGGGGATGGGTGTGGGATCATTTTGTATCTTTTCTGAAGTTTGATTTGAAGATGTGAAGGCACTTGGAGTAGACCTTCAATGATCTCAAAGCTCATACTGGAAGACAAGGATGAAGTATTTTTCAGAAATTGTTCTTACTTCCTGACTTACATGGAATTAACAGAACTCATGGTCAGAGAAATGGAAGGATCCATTCAACTGAATTTCTCTTCTTCTCAAGGAAGGAGGAAGTGTTCAACAGTTTCTTGGTGATGGGGCTCATCATTAGAGAAGGAATAGTATCTTTCTTTCTCTTCTTTTTTTTTTTTTTCTCTCTCTCTCTATGCATCGATGTATACACTACAAATTATTTAACCCATCCTTTTGCATTCTTCACATTGCCCTAGATCTTCAGGAGTCTTGCCTTTCAGGTGGAAAAGAGGAGGAGGAGGAGGAGGAGGAGGAGGAGGCGGCGGCGGCGGCAGTGAAGGGCCCTTTCACTTTTTCTTGGAGAAAGTACAACAAGGGAGATTCAGGGAAAAATACAATTTCTCATAAAAATATCTGTGAGGGAAAAAAAAATTATTCACATCTATATTCATAGCCTTGTTCTTCCTTATTCTGGCACATTCCCATTTAAAATAATCTAATGCTGCAGACTGATGATGATAATGATTTACAATACAGCATACCAGAAGCATTCATTTCAAGGAATAAGTTACCAGCTCTGAAATGTATGTAAAACAACTAGCAGAAGAGAAACAACAAGAAGTGACAGATGTGGCTATATATCAAACCCAAACAAGACCAATACTTCAATTCCATCCTGTTCTAATGTTCTCCTAATTGTCAAATCAGTCCTCACACACACACACACACACATACACAAATACAGACACACACACAACTGCACTGCTCACATCTGTCTCTGCCTTGTTGCTAAATAGAAGGTGGATCTGGAATTATGCTGTGATTAAAGAGAAGAAAACCATATGTCTTGACTAAATCCTCTTTAAGCTTCTACAGTGTTTTCCAAAGAATAATGAGGTGTATTACGAAAATTATGCAAGTGCTATTTGATCTTATGGATTATATTCACCAAGATCTATTCCCTGGAAGATGGTTCAACCACTCAGGGAACTTTGGCGGTGATCCCAGTTTCAATTCCACCTTCAGACATGGAATTCAGTTAGAGAAATGATTGGATTTCAAGCTGCACATCCACCGGATAGGCGCCAAGGGTCTACTCCCCAGAAAGAAGATAGAGTGAGTTCATCACACATCATATCACTAATGTACAACAAGGCTATACTACATAGTTTTTCTAGCCTGAGAGCTGCAAATGGCCTTTAGGGAGGTACTGGAGGCTTCATAGAATCATAGACTCTCAAAGTTTAAAGAGGCCATTTGAGCCATCGACACCCATGTCAATGCAGGACTTGAAATTAAAACATCTCAGCAGATGGCTATCTGGCCCCCACTTGAACATATCAAATGAATGGGATGCCACCACCTCTTTGGGTCATTGGTTCCACTGTAAAACTGCTCTCCCCACCACCACCGCCACCACCTCCAAACTTTCAATCGGAATCTGCTTTTCTCTAACTTAACTTAACTAACTTAAATTCTTTATTCCCATGACGGCCAGAGTGAGCAAGATCAGAAAGAGTGGACCTGAGACTGGATGGGTCCATTACAATATTAATGCACAGATGCCAACCATTTCTTACCATGGGAAACGAACAGTTCTCAGTCTATTACGATGTAAAGATAGGAGAAAGAGACATAGATTGAATCCCAGAGTTTGCTGAACTTGGATTTCTACATCACTGAGGGCTTTTCTAGTATCTGCAGTAAGAGCAATTCACCAGAGCTATGTCTTGGAATTGTGTCAATTCCATCTATTCCAAAAAGGAAGTGGGGCCAGGAGAAAGAATGGGTGGTGACAGCATAAACACATTTGAAATGATTTGATTTCCACTTGAGATCAAATTAAGTACAGTCATTGTGATTAGTAGAGCCATACTCACAGAGAAATGTCAAAGGAGGAGTCAGGTTTTGGAAAAGGCAGAGGACATGAAATCAGACAGCTTACCCAAGAAGGGTAATGGCAACAACAAGAGAATACAAGAAGGTTTTCCTTTGTTTTATGGACTACATGAAGGCCTATGACTGGAGATCATGCCGGAATGTGGAATGTATTACGGCTATTCAGTCCATCAAAACATTTGATAATTCTTCCGAGGGAACTTTACCATGAACAAGAAGCTACTGTAAGAACTGAGTCTGAAGAAGCAGATTAGTACAGAATAAGGAAGGGAGTGAGACAAGGGTGCATATTATCACCATACTTGCTTAACTCACAGAGGGAATATCCATGCTTTGAAAACAGCCCAGAAGAAGTGTGTTGGGCCTCATGAGAGCACAGCCCTTTTGCACTACTCATTAAGGCAGCCCCTGTTTTGTTTTCAGGCTTCCACATGAGCCTGAAGAAAGATGCAGAGGCTTTAAGAGTCCCATTGACTTGAATGGATCGACCTCTTCAATCAGATGCACCTTTTTTCAGGATCACATGAAAACTGGGCTGCATTAATGAATAGTTAACAGGTGCTGTGCTCTTGTAATGTCTGAAGCATTTCTTCCTATGCATTTTGGAAGTCTGTGCAGCACTAGAGAATGTACTATACGAATGTGTGAGAAATTGTGGGAAAGTGGGGTTGAGGAGTTGGCTTTATCTGAGAAGAAGCAATATAGTCTAGATATGAGCGAGATAAAAAGAAAGTGTTTCCAAAAGACTGTTTTAATTTATTCAGTACAACTGTGGCTGATCTGGTTTGATTTTATTTGTTTCCTTGGTTTTGCCAGCTATATGGGGCTTGACAGAATGGTGGAATGGGAAGAACTGACAAACAGAATCACAACCAGCAGCCAAAACACTAACCATTTGAGATACGCAGATGACACCTCTTTGTTAGCTGAAAGAAGACTCAAAAGATAGACGCTTTTGAATTATGGATTTAGAGATGTTTACTGAGGGTGATGATGATGTAGCTTCATATCAGTGTCAACTGTTAGTCATCAGAAATATAGACCTTCTCCAGGATGATCTGTCCCCAACCTGGCACTTCAGGTCTTCCAATGGTGCACCTTCACCACTGTAATGAAGTCCAGCCCACCTTGCTACTGGTTGTCCTCTTCTTCCTTTCCTTCCACATTTTCTAGCATTATAGACTTCTCAAAAGAGCTAGAACTACTATAGCTACTAGAAATACCAGACAGTCTATCCTGGGCCAAATAAAGATGCCTGTTCTCTTAAAGTAATTAGCAGTAACCAGAAACTCACATTCTGTGGCCATGTGATGCAGGCAGATGATGGACTAGAAAAGACAACGTTGTTTAGCAAGGGTAAAGGAGATTGAAGAATGGGAAGACAATACAGAAGGTGAATGGAGGGGATCAAAAAGATAACTGGAATGTCCTTGGAAGAGCTGCAGAGGATTCTCACCAGATATGGATTAAGATGATCCTTACACTCAGCAGGGATCAGGCTGATCATAGTGACATCTAACTAGTATGGTTAGCATTTAATCATTTCCCCTTTCTATCAGATTAGAAATCTCAGCTTAGTGGGAAATGTTGGAGAAGCTCTTGGGGTCACACTTAAAGATTTTATGATCACAAAATGTGCATCTCTTATTTACAGCCACTCTGGTTGGGGATTCTAACAGACTTCAGTCAGGACTGGGAAAGCCTTCCATATACAATGCATATTTGATTTATGGCTGCCTGATAGAGAATTCTGGGAGCTGTAGTCCAGTACCTCTGCAGAGCACTAGGTTGGGGAAGGCAGATCTACAACCATATCCTCATATTTCAGGACAGCAAGATGAAATCTTTCCCATTCCCATTTAGTAGGCTGGGCAGACACACAAGTTGTCTGTGAGATAGATTGCATTTCTATTCAAAGCATAGCAATTATTTAAATTACAGCAATCATTTCTGAAGTCACACCAGTGTGTATAAATTAACACGTGCAACTTTTTTTTATTTATGTTGCAGATGCTGCCCCCTTTCATGATGATGAGTTTCCCTTCTTTCTCTCTCTTCCTGTAAATAAGGGGGCCACCCTCACTGTTTACCCTGAATAGAGCTACTGTAAACCCACTCAGTGTCTTCCATGAGAGAATTGAATGGGAAGAACCCTCACTCCCCCACAAAAAAATGTACTGTGAATCTTCAACCAAGCCAATTCAACCCCAGCTTCTAAAGGTTATCCAGAAGAAGAAAATCAGATTGCATTTCCATTAAGCATTGAGGTGGAAGGAGTTTCCAAGGAAATCAGATTTTACTGTGAGGAAGCAATAAGGAACTTTCTCTCTTTTACATATCATTATACTTGTTCCTTGTCTCTTCTCCCTGCTTCCTTCCAGAACTAATGTCAGCTTCGGGGTGCAAATCCAGTTGCAAACACTGGGCAGGGCCAGTAGCAAAGGGTTAACCTCACATCCTGTAGGTCCTTGGAAGAAAGGAAGAAGAAGAAGAAAAAGATGTGGAAAGACCCAGACACAGATTTCTGGCATTGCCTGATGTTTGCCTTTGGCACATGGAAAGAGTTATACAGAACTCAATTTTGCAATTGCTTCCCTGTTTCTAAACAGATATAATTAAGGGTGCGCTCTCATTTTTAAAGAAAGGAGGAATAGAATGGGCAAGCTCCAATTTGTCCAAAGCTGGATGGGACCATTTAGACCATCAAGTCATACCTCTTGTTCAGACAGGAAACTAATGTTAAGCATCCCAGATAAACAGCCATCCAGCTTCTGCTTGAAATCATCCAGGAAAGGGTTGTTAATCATCCCTCTGGTTCATCTGTTAACATGTTGTTACTATTAAGAAGTTTTCCATAACATTCAACCCAAATGTGCTTGCCTGTAACTTAAAACCATCACTCTGGGTCCTAACTGGAATATCTATCTGGGACGAAAGAGCCATGCCTTTCTTTCCTATAGCTCTCCCCCAGGTACTTCAATAGGTAGCATTCCAGATTGGAAGGTGAAGAGATGTTTTGGGGTGTGCCCCAGAGCACCAGTTGCAACTGTTTAGAGTAGCTGGGCCTTTCTTAGAGTGAGTGGCTGCTCTCTGAAGTTGCCATGCAATCCCAGGAGAAGATGCCTTTGGTATAAGACAGTGTTTCTCAACCTTGGGAACTTTTAAGAAGTGTGGACTTCAACTCCCAGAATTCCCCAGCCAGCCATGCTGGCTGGGGAATTCTGGGAGTTGAAGTCCACACATCTTAAAGTTGCCAAGGTTGAGAAACACTGGTATAAGATACTACAGACAAATGACAGAGGAACCCTATCCACTCTGAAGCACCTTATTATTTTCATAATATTATAATATTTGATAATCATATTGCCTCTCAAATATCTTTTCTCAAGGCCAAAGTTGAGAAATTCCATTTGAACATCCTTCTTATCCTTTTTTGGATCTGTTCCAGTGTGTTGCAAATCTTTCTCCAAGTATGGTATCCAGAACAGGATCCAGTATTTAGTTAGAGTCTGATCAAGAGGCTGCATGGCTGATTGCTCTATTCTGAAACATTTCTTAATGGGTATGATCGGACCCATTTATAGTTTTTCAAGTACACCTTCAATCTTCTCCTGTCTCCTGAAGTCCTCTCTATGGCTCTTGATGTTTTCAGACACTCGGCACTTATCTTTCAATCATCCTGCAAGGCAAATTATGTCTTTGCTTTCCAAAACATAAAATGATTGCAAATTAGAATGGGCTAATATAGTATCACAAAATTATAATGTTCGGTTACTAGAATGTAACATTTTCATAATCACTAATGCATTTCTACATCAAGGTTTATAAAAACTCATTAGTTCTCTTTGAACCACATCCTAATAAGAGGTAAATAGACAAAAAAATTGTCTAATAGCACAAATGACTTCTAGATCAATTTCCCCTTTCTAATATTTTTTTCCTAACCTAACAGTGTGTTAATAATTGGTTCCTTTCACTAGGGTTTAAGAGCAGATAACCTGAGATGACACCGTATTTTTTCAGGGATTGTAAATATTCTTCTGTCAAACATCCTTATTGTTATATACATTCCTGAGGGAGATTTATAAGGTAAGAATCGTATCCCCAAATATCTGGAGTCCCTGGGCAGCATGTTATTTTACAGATTTCTGTCACTTTTCCTGAAGAAACAAACTGAAATTTATAAATTTTAACACCTTCTGTTTTATGATCCTTGTTAGCTCTGACCTTCACTGATACAATGTCTCCAATGGAATGTTCGATCCTTTTTCTCAAGTCCTCTGTCAGCTTCTGGTCAGAAAACTATGACTTTCATTCATCCTGCTTGACCAAAATGCTATTTCCATGGCATTTCTCTTGGAGCTTCAATCATTTTTTCTTGCAAATTAAAAGATTTGTCCTCTGTGACAGGTGGATCTATTACCTCCAGTGATGTGGAAACGATGTATTTGCCTATCTGAGCAGCCATGTCACACTGCTGACTCACATACTGCTTATGAGCAACCATAATTCCAAGTTCCTTTTCTCACATACCATTACAAAGTCAACTATCCCCCATCCTACACTGATACATTTGATTTTTGACTCCTAAGTGAAGAATCTCACATTTGTCTCTGTTAAGTATCTTTGTTATTTTTCAGTCCACTTTCCAAACCTACCAAGACCATTCTAAATATCATTTCCATCCTACAGAATATCAGCTGTCCCATCCAATTTGCAAATACAATAAGCTTTCCCTGCAATTCTTCATCCAAATCATTAATAAGGAAGTAGATGGGTACCAAACTCAAGGCCAGTTCTATGGAACTCAGTGCTTCATTCCTGCTTAATAAAAAGCCATTGATGAACACCCAAGTATGATTTTGAAGCTATCTATCTATGCACCTAACAGATATATCACCTAGTCCACATTTAACTAGCTTGCTATCAGAATTTCAAGGGGTACTTTGACATGGCTGGTGTGGGTCTTCCGGGCTGTGTGGCCGTGTTCTGGAAGTTTTGTTTCCTAACGTTTCTCCAGCATCTGTGACCGGCATCTTCAGAGTGCAGGAGCACAGACAGGAGCGGTTCTCTCTGTGCCCAGGATGATGTGACCCTTTTGTGGGTATTTATAGAGATCTGAAGGGGGGGGTGGGGGGGGATTGGGGGCGGTTAACAAGTGGCTGCTTGTTTTGGTGTGTGTATCTTCCTGGGGGTTAGGCAGGGTTTTTTCTTCTATTGAGTTGTTAACGAGTGGCTGCTGAGGGTGATTAGCATGTTCATTGTGTGAACTGTTCACACGTCCTGGTGGTTGAGCTGAGTTCGTTGACCTTTTGCAGGCTGTATTTTTCAGGATTGGTAGCCAGGTTTTGTTGATTTTTAGACTCTCCTTTTTTTTATTGAAACTGTGCTGGTGTTTGTGAATCTCAATGGCTTCCCGGTATAGCCTGGTATAGTGGCTGTTGGTGTTGTCCAGTATCTCTGTGTTTTCAAATAGGATTTTGTGTCCAGTGTGCTTGAGAGCATGTTCAGCTACTGCAGATTTTTCTGGTTGCTGTAGTCCGCAACTCAATAGAAGAAAAAACCCTGCCTAACCCCCAGGAAGATACACACATATTCTGACACCAAAACAAGCAGCCACTCGTTAACCCAAACCCCCCCACCCCCCACCCCCCCCACCCCCCAATCCCCCCAATCCCTCCCCAACCCCCCCGCCTTCAGATCTCTATAAATACCCACAAAAGGGTCACATCATCCTGGGCACAGAGAAAACTGCTCCTGTCTGTGCTCCTGCACTCTGAAGATGCCGGTCACAGATGCTGGAGAAATGTTAGGAAACAAAACTTCCAGAACACAGCCACACAGCCCGGAAGACCCACACCAGCCATTGTATGCCGGCCATAAAAGCCTTCGACGGTATTTGACAAATTGTTTTTTTTTTTAATCAAGATATATTATGTCCAATGTATTGTAACAATTTACTAAGGAGATTACATGATTGTTTTAAAAAGTTTTTTGACAGGATTTATGATTTCCAAATCTATGCTGACCCTTAATAATCACGGAATTGTTTGTTAAGATGTTGACAGATTTATCTCTCTATAATCTGCTCGAGAATTTTCTCAATTATCATTGTCAGACTGACTGATCTGTAGTTCCCTCGATCCTCATGCTTGCCTTTCTGAAATTAATGATAACAATTAGCCAATGAATTATAAACTGGAGTCCTTGGTGCTCTCTGAGTTTGGTTATTTGTTTGCAGATATTTGATTACCCAACTAGGTAATATCATTAGTGCGAGTGAGTGTGGAGTTTGCTCCCTTTTATATACAGTAACCTGCCCTGCCAGTATTGGTGGGGGTGTGATTGTCTCCTTGGTTTTCCTTTCTCCTTTCCACTTTCTTTGGGGCATCTCCCTCTTTTTCTTTCTAATGCTTTCCTTCCTTCCTTCCTTCCTTCCTTCCTGCCTGCCTGCCTGCCTGCAGGTTGTAAGGAAATGTTCCTCTTGCTACTGATCTGAATTATTCATCCCAACTTTGTGCTACATTTCTCTTATGGACACAGGCCATTCTACAGCTTTCTATTAGATATAAGAGGCCTACCAGGTTTGTGAATTAACCAGTTTTCTGGTTTTATAAATTCACTAAAGAACAAATACACACACTGCACACCAGCTGCATATCTGAAGGGCCACATTTCTTGAGCAGGAGCCAGAAACCTCAAGCTTCTTCAAAACATTCCTCTTAATGCCATTTTAATTATTGATGTAGATGCTAAGCCATATATATAATACATTTGCTTGGAAAATCCACACAAATCCCCCTGGCATTCAAGTAAACTACAAGCTGATCTCAGAACCCTTCCCTTAAGAAATTAGTACACTGTAGCTATGTGTGCAAAAAAAAAAAAAGAAAAGAAAGAAAAACCTTGCTTGCAAACAGAAAGATTAGATTACACTTAATCACCCTCAGTGTTCCTACAGCATTTTTTTCTTCCCATTTTCCTCCCCTCCATCCCAGGGTGAAAAATCTCACTGCTTATGGGGCTGACTCAGTTGGAATTAGATCTGCTGCTTAATCAAAGAGATTCTGAAAGCAAAGGGTCTTGTTGGCAGAAGTTATCCCCACCCAATAATTTTATTGACTAAACTTCCTAATGCATATCAACCCCATTGAGGCATCAGGAGCTGGTCCCTTTTTTATTCTGAACTGCAAAACACAGAAAAACCAAAGACATTTTAAACTAGATTAGTGGTATTCAAACATGTGGGAAGTTTTAAACCTAATTATGTATGCCATCTAAAGTTACTTCTGAACTGAGGCACCATGCAAGCAGTTAGGTAGACAGATAGAGTTTTTACTGCTGAAAAATTAAGTGCAATGCACACACCCAACTCTACAAGGAAGGACAAAGTTGGAAGCCTCTGATCATTGTTTATTGGCTTATATTATTAATAGGTTACCTTTGTCAGTGAAAGACTCATTTAGATACAAATACTGAACATGAATATTTAAAATGTTGACATGTCCATGTAGTCACCCATGGTTTGCATTCAATTCAAGGGAGTATTTAAGAAGGAATAACTGGGTCATGTCCCATTAAAGACACCATACTTCCTGCTACTTTTTTTTTTTAATCTGCACTCAGCTGTGACCGATTCTGCGGGGACTGCCTGAACGAGTCCCTGCAGTTTTCAAGGCAAGGTGTTTCGGAAGTGGTTTGCCATTGCCTCCTTCCTAGAGCAGAACCCAGTTGGCGAGCGCAGGAGGCGGGGTTTCCATTGCTTTGCGCCTTTTTTCACGTGTGTGCGGCTTCCACGTTACCGGCAACTGATCCCGTCTCCCGTGCAAGCTCCACCAGCATTTTTCCTCCCACTGGAGTGAGAGTACCCATTTATCTACTCACGTAAGTTTTCGAGCTGCTGGGTTGGCTGGAGCTGGGGAGGAAGCAGGAGCTTGCTCTGCTACGCAGAGCTGGGCTCAAACCGCTGAAATGTCGACCATTTCTGGACAGCAACTTTCAGTGTCATTAATCCGCTGCACCACCGCGTCCCCTACTTCTTGCTACAGCATGATGCAATTTTTTCAAGGATTGCTTCTGACTTCCATCTTATCCAAAAGATGCTAGAGTGAGAAATGGAATGAAGATGATGGTGATGGTGATGGTGATGGTGATGGTGATGGTGATGGTGATGGTGATGGTGATGATGATAATAACAACAACAACAACAACCCCATCATAGGATGCCCTCTTGTCATGGTGGTGATGTTTAAGGTTCTCAATGAAGTTAAGAGCTATACTAGTGGTACTGAAGATACTGGCAGAATCTACCAAGCCAGACAGGACTTAACTTAAAGAATCAAACCAAGAGCATCCCAGTTACTAATTCTGAATGGTAAAAACTAGAAAACAAGTCTCCATGCTGCATTAGCCATCACCCAACTCAACAAGGGCCACATCTGATGCACTGGCTCCTGAGCGCTGGGTGACATGTGAACTACAGGGCTCAATTTCTTCCACAAGGCAACTAGGGCAAGGAACTGCAAATCTACTGAAAGGAAATCATTGAAAATGTTGGACATCAACATTTCAATGATTGAAGTCAATGAACATCAAGAAATTATGAAATACTATTATGAGTCAAGTCCACCAACTCATGGTTTCCAGAGATAAATGTATGAGATTTGGAAAATAAAATTTCTGAAATCAAAGATCACTTAACAATGACTTATGGGTCAGAGGCATTTCACATCTGGTAACAAGGTCCTTACAGGCACTGGATTTAATGAATTGGAACAACAATAAAAATATTGAAAACTAAAGATTTGAAATTGAAAACACACGTGCTACAAAAGCAATAGAAAAACATGTCAGCAGAAACATCCCTTTGAATGCAGCCACTGAACATTTTAAATAACCAGTTCAGAATAAGGAAACAGAACCGCAATTGTCTGGCTTTGAACAACAGCACAGAGAAAAGTTCTGAAATTCATGGAAGACAAAGAAAACCTTCTTTCAAATCTACTTAAAAGAAGCATTTGCATAAAATTTTGCATGTTGCAAATATGGTTGCCCAATCAGTTATGACCAAAATGATCAAAGAGAATAATCAGTCCATGGACAGCCTTACAAAAGTGACAACAATAGAGTGGGCTTGTACATTAAGAGCAAATTACCAAACTAAACTCAGATGGCAAAGTGGAAAATTAGAATAGAAAATAAAATAAATCCATTTCAAAAAGATATTAGCAAACTGCAAAATTTAAAGCAACAAAAATGAAAAGTGAGAAAAGAAAAACAAATTTGAAAAAGTGATAGAATCTGGACATCAGAATGATTGCAGAAATCATGGAAGATTTAAAAAGAGGAGCAGTGGCAAGGGTGAAACAATCCCAACAAATAAGCAATTCAAATTAATCAACATGGTCCCTACCCAAGCTTAACTGAAATTACAAAACCAATTGAATTTCCTAAAAATAAGGAAGAAAAAGTGGAATTTCAGAAGAAAAACATTTGGAATAACCAAATAAAGCCCAGTGAAATGGCCACATGGGTATCTGACACAGAAGAACAAGCAACACTTGAACAAATGGAAATACTGCAGTAACAGCAGAAATTGTAAAAGAATAAACTAAGATGCTGAAGAATTGGAACCTACCGGGGAAAGATCAGCTTCCCAGATTTGGGCTCAAACATCTCTCCATTTTAGATTCCCCTCTTGCACATTCATTTCAATCAAATATTGCAGCAAGGATTAATAGATGATTGGCCCATGACAGGCCAAATGCTTCTGATCATGAAAGAAAAAACAAAAGAAACAACTAGCCAACCATGTTTGTCCAATCACTTTTCTGCCTACAACCTTCAAGCTGTTAACAAGGATCACCGCCAATAACATCTAAAAATGCCTGGGCTCAAATACAAAGTACCCTGTAGAGTAAAAAGAGAATTTCAAGAATTCTTGAAGTCAGAAGACCAACTTTTGATTGATAAAGCAATATTTTAAAAACCCTAAAAGTCACAAAACAAATGTTTTTGTGGTTTGGACTGATTACAAAGAATGTTGGCATCAAAGTAGAATTTGGACTGGATACGTCTGCGACACTGGCAATAAAGAAAGGAAAAATTGAATACTTAGATGAACTATGGCATGGCATTAAAATCAAAGCAGGAGAGTTATAAGTATTTGCATCTTTTACATATTTGGTGTTGGTTGTCTTTTTCATTCACATTCAAATTCAAATGAAAAAGACAACCAGCACCAAATATGTAAAATGAATTAGAAAGTTTTAAAAGCAAAGCTGAATATAATCAAAACCATTAATGCTTGGGTTGTCCTTGTAATATGCCACACAGCAGGTATGGTTGACTGGTAATAAGTAGAACTAGATGCTTTAGACCACAAGACCCAAAACTGATGACAATTCATCATGCACTATACCCCAAAAGTGACATCAATCATTTTTATTTACTGAGGAAAATTGGTGGTTATGGTTTGTTACAAATGAAGCAGACAGTGGAGGATGAAATCAGAGGTCTAAACAATTACATAAAAGCAAGCAAAGAGAGGATGCTAATAAATGTCTGCAAGGAAAACATTTTTAATATGCTGGAATCAAATGTTACATCATTTGGTTACATCAGTGACCGAAAAATTGGAGAGATCAGCCACTAAATAGCCAACACCATGAAGGAATTGAAGGCAAGATGAACAGTAACCAGACTTGACAATGGCTTCTGATGGGATCAGAAGGAAGATTTGCCACACAAAAACAAGCACTAACAAGAAATGCCATCAAAACAAAAATTCAAAAAACTGGAAACAACAGCAAATGTCAGTTCTGAGCCTGTTGATCTCCTAATCAGCAGCTGCAGCAAAATTGCCCAGATAAATTAAAGATGGTCCTTGCATAATGACCACTCGTTCAGTGGCAGTGAATGAGTGGCACTTATGACCAGTCCTCAGAGTTCCAGCCCTCACAGCGTCCTGTGGTCACACGGTCACCATTTGGGACCTTCTTTGCCAACTTCCAACAAAGTCAATGGGAAAGCTGGCAACAGGTTGCAAATGGTGATCATGTGACATCCTCATTTAATGACCCATGGTGATTTGCTTAATGATGGCAATTGGGAGTGCCAGAATTGTGGTTGCTAAGCGATGTGATCATGGGACGTCATGCTTTACAACCACATTGCTTAGCAATGGTAATTCCAGTCCCAATTGCCATCGTTAACTGAGGACTACCTGTATAAGGCAAGACACAATTATATGGCAAAAATAATATACTGAAATTTATGCAGAAAGGGTAGATTTGATGTCCCAAAGTATTTGGAATAATCATAATGTTTAAAAAGTGCTCCAGAAGGGACCATATAAAAAAATTATGGGATTTCCAAATTCAAATAAAACACCATAGATTGAACAAAGCGATTTTCCCCCTACGTTTTTCATGGTCCAACTTTCATAACTGTAGGTCGCTATGGGAAACATGATAGTGCAGACTAATCTGCCTTTAGTTGCCAGGCTGATGTCCTTGCTTTTCCATATTTGATTCATGCACATAATTGCTGTGTGACCTGGTGCGATTCAACACTTCATTTCTGGACTGCATTCACTGCTTTGATCAATCTGCAATCTAGGAAAGGGAATTCTTGCACACACTCAATCTCTTCACCGGCAATTGCTATTTTGACATTTCCATTCCTCGCAGTGGTCATGACTTGGTCTTTCTGATGTTCAAGAAGAGGCCAAATTTCTCGCTTTCTTCTTTAATCCTTTTGATCAGACGTTTCAGGCCTTCTTTGGTTTCTGGGAGGAGAGTTGTGTTGTCAGCATATCGAAGACTGTTGATGTTCCTTCCTCCAGTCTTTACTCTGATAGTTGATTCTTCAAGTTCCAGCTTCCTTGTGATCACTTCAGCATACAGGTTGAATAAGACAAGTGAAAGAATACAACCTTGCAGCACTCCTCTTGAGCCAATCAGTGTCTCCATATGGTGTTTGCACAGTGGCTTCCTGATTTGTGTACAGTGACTGCACCAATTTGACCAGATGTGTTGGCACCCCCAGGTCTTCTAGGGCTCTCCACAGCTCTTCATGATGGACACAATTGAAAACTTTCTTGTAGTCAATAAAGCAGATGTAGATGTTCTTTTGATATTCTTGAGATTTTTCCGTGATCCAGTGTAGATTTGCAATATGGTCAAGAGTGCCATGACCCCTTCTGAAGTCAGCTTGAACATCTGGTAATTCCCTTTCAATGGCCAGATGTTATTGTATGATCTTAAGGAGAATCTTGCTAGCATGAGGGATGAGGGCAATTGTGCAGTAATTGAAGCAGTCCTTGGAGTCACCCTTTTTTGGCAATGGAATGAACACTGATCATTTCCTATCCTGTGGCCAAGCGTTCATTTCCCAAACTTTCTACCACAAGGCTGTGATAGTTGTGGGTGGTACAGGCCACAGCAATTCTGCAGGGATGGTATCAACACCTGGGGCCTTGTTGTTTGGCAGTTGGCACATTGCCCACACAACTTCTTCCTGAAGGATGGCTGCTTCTATTTCGGCTTACCTTTCCTCATCATCGTAAGGAGGCTGGGCCTCTTTGCTGCTGGCATACAGCTGTTCCATATATTCTCGCCATCTGTTCTTGACACCTTGTGGGTCAGACAGTTCTTTCCCTTGCTGGTTTTGATGATGCTTTTATGAGCAGTAAATGGGGTTCGAATCCTTTTGACTTGTGCAAATGTATTCCTGATGTGGCCCTTCATGCAAAAATTAGAAAACACCAAATATTTGACCTCACAACATTTGGCTTTGAAAGCGGATTTAGGGGGTTTAAGCTAAAAGCCCCTAACCCAAATGCATCTTCCAGGGAACTAAAACTGTCATCTCAACCATAAAATGTTTTAAAAGGCAAAGAATGATGACAAGCTGGGAAAACATACTGAGAGATGAGCAGAGCTCTGGGAAAGCAAAAGAAAACAACTCCCTAGAAAGAAACTCTGTTTATGAAATAACCCCATTAGTCCTGCCCCATTAGCTCATAGCGATACCCTTACTGACTTCACTAGGCACATGATGTGCTCTACCCAATCAAATATCTTACTAATGTATCCAACTGCATGTATACTCTAATTTGTGTAAATCTATAAAGAGGGATTGTAACCCTTCCCCTCTTTGCCTCCAGCACTGTCGATAAACCAAGTGGTGTTTCAGTGTAATTGTTTCCTGGTCTCCAGTTCAAATGTACTCCTGAGAACTTTCTACAATTTACAAAAAACCAGCTTTGCCTGGAACCACACCAATTCTTAGGTTTGGGGATAAAGCTCAAATTGACCCTAAATTACCTGCATTTGCTGAGTATTCTTTCAAAGAGGAATGATGCTGGTGGTGGTCATCTACACTAGCATATCCTACTGTCCTTGAAAATCTAACTAGAGTTGAACAGGGTTAGTACTTGAGTGAAACATTACCAGGAGATTCCACCTGTAGGCTAGGCTAGAAAGTCAGAACATATCTTAAAAGATGGTAGTGGCAAACTGCTTCTGTTCAGTTGTTAAGAAAATGTCATGGATGTATCCATCTAGTTACCTGGAAGCAAGATCAACACAGAGAAGTGTTTCTTTTTTTTTAACCTCCTTTTATATTAAATTGTCACTGTTGTTAATTCTTGGGTTACTTTTCTTTGAATCGTTATTCTTGTAATAAAATGAAAACAATGGTCCTCATGGAAATAATAATAGATTTGTGCATATAAGAATGTATGTCATGGCTGCAATGTCTATGGAAACAGTTTAAGAAGATATGTCCTGTACCAAGAAGGAACTTTTTTATATCTTCTGCTTTTCCATTGTAGTCTCCTTCCCTTTCTTCCTACTTTGTGAATGCCATCTGAGGAAAAGCTTATAGAGACTTTGACTCTTATGATTTAGTCATGTTCTTCTGTATTGGTATATATATGGTGAGGAAAAGCATAAAAATATTAAAATCAGTGTTGCTAGATCAAGCTGCCAAGTCCAGCGTTTTCTGTCAGACAATGATCAACCAGATGCATCCAAGAGTCTTTCAAGCCTGGGAAGGAGAGCAATTACCCCCTTCTACTCTTGTTCCCCAGTCCCTGATATCCACTCTGTATTTAAAGCCACTTGAACTGGTGGCCATCACCACCTCTATTGATACCAAACTTCACCCTTCATTGTATCAATAATTACTTCCTGTTGTTAGTCCTCCATCTCCCTGCATTTAATGTCCATTGATGTCCCCGAGTTCTAATGTTGCTCTTAACTAAAAATCAAATGAAAGCTCTAGGCCCATAATCACTGGGAAGGAGAAGCTGCAATGAGAAGTAGCGGGAGAGAGAGAATTAATGTCCCTGCTTTTCCTTTTCATTGCTCCCTCATTTCTACAACCCCATAAATGTGGTCTTCCTTAGAAAAAGTAATTTGGATCATAAAGTATTGGGTTATGCTTGCAGTGAGCAAAGTTCTGGCTTTGGAAGTTGGTCAATATTTTAGGAGCAATTTCCAAGAAAGCTGATTTTCTTTTCCCAAGAATTCTCTCCAGGCTGTCCTATTGCTACACCTTCTCCTATTGCTTGATAGATTTTAACTTTTATTCAAAGTGATATAATCACCCTTGTATAATTAAGCCAGATAGAACCAAAGGGTTTTACTTTACTTTACTTTACTTTTTTCTTTAGCTGAAACCTCTTTCCTCTACTGTACATGGAGGAAAGAGTTAAGGGCAAGGCCAGTTAATCAATACAATGCAAGACAACATTTGCTTCTGACTTACATTGGCTTCACACATTGCCATAATGTGGTCAATTTGGTTTGGGCTTATTGTGTTGAATAAACTTACTCGTTGTGGTTAAACCATGTGTTCCCAGCCAAGAGTGGATTAGGAAACAAACCACAGTTAAAGAAATCATAGCCGATCATGAGGTTAGAACAGATCTCTGAATCTAAATGACATCACATATAAAAGCGAAGTGCTAGTGACAGAGAAGAAAAATATCAGTTCTTAAAAGTTACAACTAATATGCAGTCTGACTCTTCTAAATTTTGTAAGATTTCTCCAAGCTGCTGACAACTTAGAAAGTACTTTCCCTTTCTCCTTCCTTTATCTTTCTGAAAAACAAGGACATTTGAATAGACATTTTTGATTGATTGATTGATTGATTGATTGATTATGTGCCATCAACTCATTTTCAACTCCTAGCAACCACATAGATAGATTTTCTCCAAGACAATCTGTCCCTAACCTGTTCTTTCATGTCTCCCAATGGTGCACTCATCATCTCTGTAACTGAGCCCATCCACCTTGTTGCTGGTCATCCTCTTCTTTTTCCTTCTAACTTTCCCAGCATTAGAGCCTTTTCCAGAGAGCTGGGTTTTTGCATAATGTGTCTGAAGTAGGATAATTTGAGCCTGGTCATTTGTGCCTCGAGTGAGAACTCTGGGTTGTTTTGTTCGATGATCCATCAGTTTGTTTGTTTGTTTGTTTGTTTTGGTTGTCTTCTCCAACACCAAAGTTTAAAAACATAAATACTCTTCCTATCCTGCTTCTTTAAAGTCCAACTTTTGCTTCCATAGAGTGTCACCGGGAATTCCATGGCTTGCACGATTCTGTAGGTATAGACACATCATGGCATCTGAATGTCTTTTCCAAGGCCTTCATGGCTGCTGTACCAAGTACTCATCTGTGGCATATTTCTTGACTGCTTGTTCCTTTACTGTTGATGGTTGACCCTAAAAGGCAGAAGTTGTCCTCCATTTTGATATCTTCATTGTCAATTCTAAGGCTGGTGGTTCTACTTGTTGTCATTAATTTGGACTTCTTTATATTTAATTTTAGTCCCATTTTTTTCACTGTGCTCTTTATCTTTTATTATTAGAGCTTGCAGATCCTTTGCATTTGTAGCTATCAGGATAGTGTCATCAGCATAGTACAGGTTATTGATGTTTCTTCCTCCAGTTTTAACACCATGCTCATCTTCTTCCAGTCCAGCTTCCCTTAATATATATTTGGCATATAGGTTGAATAAATAAGGAGAGAGTATGCATCCTTGCCACTCTCCTTTGCCAATTTGGAGCCAGGCTGTTTCACCAGGTTCTGTCTGGAACTATGGCTTCCCAACCTGTGTATAAGTTTCTCATGAGGACAATGAGATGTTCTGGGATTCCCATTTTTCTGAGCACATTCCACAACTTGATGCAATAGTGAATAGCACATACTGAAGCACATTCTTTTTGTTATTCTTTGGCTTTCTCAATTATCCAGTGCACATCGGCAATAATGCCTCGTGTTCCTCGGCCTTTTCTAAAACCAGCTTGAACATCTGGCATCTCTTTTTCCATGTAGGTCTCTAATCTGTGTTGGATGATCCTAAGCATTATTTTGTTAGCATGTGAAATTAAGAATATTGTATGATAGGTTGCAATTTTTTTTGGTATTGGAATGTAGATTGACCTCTTCCAATCGGTTGGCCACTGGGTTGTTCTCCAGATTTGCTGGCATAGCTTGGTTACAACCTTGACTGATTTTTCTTCTGTTGCTTCCCATATTTCTGTGGGTATTCCATCAGTTCCTGTAACTTTCTGACTTGGTGATGACAGTATACTCCTTCCATCTTCCTTTATCTCCTTTGAATTGGTTACTATTTGTCCACTGGTATACTTTAGCATACCAGTTTGAGGTTGGAAACTTCTTCTGAGTTCAGAGATCTTTTGAAAGACTTCCCTTGTTTTTCCAAGTTTGTTTCCATCTTCAGTGTCTTTACGGAAGTTGTTGTAATATTGCTTCTTCTCTCTTCTAAGAGCTCTTTGAAACTCTTTGTTAAGTTCCTTTCTGAGATTTTTGTCTTTCTTGGCTTTGGCTTCTGTTCTGTTCTTGGCAATTTCCACAGTTTGTTCTGACATCCAGTTTGCTTTCTTCTCCTTCTTCATTTTTGGCAGTGTCTTTTCACATTCATCCTTAACCACTTCTTTAAGTTCATTCCATAATTCTTCCAGTTCTCTATCAATGAGGTTCAGGACTTCAAAGTGATTCCTGAGGCTCTCCTTGAAAATGGTGGGTATATGTTCAAGGACATATCTTGGAAAGTGACTGGCTTTCTTCTTCTCCTTCAGCTTAACTTGGAGCTTGCACATGAGCAGTTTGTGATCTGTTCCACAGTCAGCACCTGGCCATGTCTTTGATGCTATAATTGTGCTCCTCCTCCACCTCCTTTTAGCAATAATATAAACATACAGATATTGAAATAAAGAAATAAAACATTGGTTTAAGAGAAGAGTAAAGCCGTTCATTGATTCACTTTTATATCATCAGCACAGTGGGATTACTTTATTTCATGTCTGCACAATTCTCCCGAAGGCAGCTGATAAAAGTGTAAGGCATTCCAACAGAACAGCAGCCCAAAAGAATACCCACAACAGTGAATTGCTAAAAAGCAATTGTGATTTAGTTAAGAGTCATTTCAGTTGAAAACAGATTTGAAGACCAAATTCTGCTTAAACCCTATCAGTGAGAAAACCAGGGGTAATTCCTACATCAGGGAATACTACTGAAGGGGTCACTTGTAGAAAGCTCCCATCTTTCCTGCCTGATGAATCTTGCTGGACAGAGACAGACTCAAATGGTAATATTGTGCATCCTCTTGGAAATATTTAAGGAAGCCAATCCTTACAGTTAATGCAATTTTTAAAGGAAGAGTGACCTTTTTTTCAGGCACATGGAGAAGCTGCAAGAAATTGTGGGGAGGCTGAGAAAGCAAGGGAAGGGACACAATTCAGAGACTGAAGGTGAGTCAGTTGGCAGCTTATCCCATGAACAGCAACTTAGCCCAGGTGGTATGAATCGGGGAAGAAGCATTTCAAATCATTCAAAGAGCCTTCATCTTAACTAACTCACATAAATAAGGATGGGAAATTCTTCTTACTCTTTTCAAGATTCAGTATTTATCAGCATTAAAGATACCTTATGGAAATCTGTGTAGTTTTGATCCCTTGATCATGCCCAGCAGCAAGAGGGAGATAAATGCACACATGCGCAGCAGAAAATAACTATGCTCCCACTTATGTGATATCAAAAGCTCTTCTGAATCATTTTTGATACACACACAGACCTACCCATGCATGTCAGGCATAAGCAAACTTTGCTTCAACCAGAGGAAATCAAGAGGGGACATGTGATGGGAGACTTAAGGAGTGAGTCAAAAGTAGGTGAAGGTCTCTCTTATCTGGAACTTTTCCTCTCTCTGTTTCTGACATGGTCTCCCAAGCAGCAGGCTCAGGAAAGGAACAAAGAGCCCATATAAGAAGTCTGACCTGATCTCCCACAGATGGGGTTTGAATTTCGGCCAAGGGACTCATGTGACATGAGGAATGCTGGTTACCCACTCCTTATAGGTATAAGGCTTCAAATAACACATTCAGAATACATTGAGTACTTCCAAGGTAACAACTGGCACGTTATATTCCACTCAAAACTGCAAGTGAAAGCACCATAGTTTAATTTCCATCCTGCAATTGGAGTGGATAATTTAGTTTCCATCTACTCACGTTTGCTCAGTCTTTCAATGATCTGCTTCCTCTGGAATGTAGAGCAGAGCTGAATATCTTTCATCAACTCAGTAGATCATTGGACAGGGTGAGGACCCCAAATGGGCCTGATTTGGGGAGTGGGGTTTCAGTGTTAAAAGGTTAAATGGTTCCTTAAGTTTCTACCAGGCATCAATTTTGCAAATTTACAGCCTCCTCTAACCTCCCTAAAACTCAAACAAGGCTGAATTCTATAGCATTACCCATTCTGGGACTGAAAAGAGGAAGCTGGTGGATCCCCTTTGTATCCTGATTTGGAGGATGGAGGGGGGAATACTTATTGCCCAGGGACCTTTTCTTTTCTCCACATCTTTCTCTTTGGATATGTCCAAGACGTGCGGATTCACAGAGGGCAACACATTTACCTATGACTACATTTGAGCTCGGCCTCCTTTTGACTCTTCACCAGACACAGCCTGAATGGCATATTTGCATCATATGCTTATCATTATGATCCTGTCGCTTGTCAAGCAGAAAAGCAGGCAACATAGATTTTAAACCAGTCAAGTCCATTTTAGCAGGATAACCAAGATTCCTTCTCCAATATTTAAGGGGAATTCTCCACATTCAGTGAAAGCCCAAGCTAGTCTTCCCCAGCATGGCTGAAATGGAAGACTCCATCACTTTTTAGAAAGTGATCTCACTGTTGTAGGTCACAGCCTGTTTTTAATCTTCTCCCTCCTTCCCCACCCTCATGTTACAAGCAGAAACCTTGAGACAAACACACACTTCACTTCCTCCAAACAGCATTTAGTGGTTTTCTTTAATCTTTTAAGCTCCCAAATCTAATCTAGCAGCTGCCATCTAAATGACTTACGTAAAATGGAAAGGATGAGATGTGGAGTTTTTAGCTCAATGATGCGAACAGGCAAATGGAGGGGCAGTTGTAATCAAGGATAATCTGTGAAACTGCAGGCCAGGTTTATCACTCAGGGGGCACAAAATTTTTGCCAGGAGGACTATCAGTTGCAGCTTCACAGATAGATTAAAGAAGTGGCCGCTGAGTCCAACCCCCTCTTCAGTGAAGGAATTCATGTCAAGGCATGTATTCAAAAAGGAACATCTTCCTTCCTTCCTATCTTTTTTTCTTTAGCAAGGTATCCTAACTGACAAGGGGGTGTCATCTGTTCCAAGCCATCATCGATCTGAAGCACTGATCAATCTGAGTCCAATTTGGAGTCTTTGGGTTTCTCTGAGCTTGGTTGTTTTCTTGCAAACGTTTCATTACCCAGCTAGGTAACATCTTCAGTGCTAGAATGGGATGAGGTTTGCTCTCTGTTTATATACTATGGCATGCCCTGCCAGTGTTGGTGGGGGTGGGAGTGGGGGGTTTGTTTTGTTTTATTTATTCCCTCTGGTAGTAAAATAATCAAAACAAAACCCCCACCCCCACCAACAGTGGCAGGGCATGCCACAGTATATAAACAGAGGGCAAACCCCATCCCATTCTAGCACTGAAGATGTTACCTAGCTGGGTAACGAAATGTTTGCAAGAAAACAACCAAGCTCAGAGAAACCCAAAGACTCCACATTTCAACCCTGAGCTACACATATTCACTTCTATGAGTCCAATTTAAAGATAAAGAACAATTAGAAGAAAAATTAGTCTTTCCAGCATTTCCCCAGAAGGAAGGGCACAATACAAAAACTGTTTAAAAAAAAAAAAAAGTCCCTTGCATTTTGTTCTGCCAATTCTCCTTCAGCACAATGAAAGAGAATTTCCTATTGAAATTTGTTTGAAAAGAAGAGAGCATTTCAGTGAAATTCTCAAAGTTCGTATTCTTGCATTTATTTAATTATGAGATGGCCAAAGTGTTTGTGTGGATAAAGTGTTTATGTGTATAAAAATCCTATATTTCACTAAACAGCCAACTTGTCACTGTTTTGCACTCTTCCTGGGTTCCCGTATTTCAGTTAAATCCTGAGAGAAACCATTGTGAAGGGATACCTCCTAAAGGATATTTTCAGAGCAGGAAGTACAAGCAGCCAAGGAAGCTGTAGTTACATAAAGATGTGTAAAATTGTTTTCTAATAATGCCACCAGTTGTGGCATTCTCTGGCACCTCAATGTTTCAAGTAAGCACAAAAGCACTACCAAGAGAAACGAAAAAATTTCTCAAACTCCCTGAATAAAGTAGGAAAAAAACAGGTTTCTTATGGAAGGGGGAAAAAAAACCACTGAGAAATTTCAGAATTAATAATAACACTGAGCAAGGAATTGTACCAGATCTCTGCTGTCTATAGGCATTCTCGTGGGAGCTGGGGGGCTGGAGGACAAAAACATCCCATGCATCATAGTGTCTTCACAGAAGTAACATGAAGTATGTAATTGGCATCAGTTTGTTGATGACATCATGAAGTACTGATGTCACTGCAGCATCTACCTATTGATGTCCTCATATTTTAGCACAAATGACTCTATAGGAAATGGGAACGATCTCTGGTACTCAGTGAATAGTATCCATCTAGTCCAGAAAGTTCTACTGCACTTGGGAAGGAAGGAAGGAAGGAAGGAAGGAAGGAAGGAAGGAAGGAAGGAAGGAAGGACTGAATTGCTAGAATTTCTACAATGTTCCAGATAAAGACTTTTCCCAACTTTGTGATTCCTTTTAACTGGAGATGCCATAAAATTGTCCTGGGAAGACTTCTGAATGCAAACACATGATCCATAATTATTCTGCCAATGGTCCACTTTATGCTTTCACCAAGGAAGGATGTTTTTCAGCAGAACTGTATGAGATATTAAAATACAGTCCATAGGATCAGTAGAAGTCCAGAGTTCTCTAAGTAGCACTGTCATCATGTAGACCATAGGGATGGCAAACAGCATTACCTGACAGCCTGTTTCACTGGCATGAAATGCCACTTTGTCTAGCAACAGCAATTTAAAACATTACATTCACTCCAGGGGGTTGACTTGAAATGCCATCGGGTAATACGAGAGTAACGGGAAACCCAGGGAAAGCTAGATAGTAAGGTATACGCCATGTCACATTACCATGCAGGAAGCAACAGCATGCCTGTGGAAAGGGAATACAGCAAACTTAAAAATGAAGAAAGGCTTGTTGTGGAGAAGGAACATGATAGAGATTTATAAAAAACATTTATGGTGTCAAATTTGTAGACAGAGTGGTTCGGTTTTTGTCCCCTCACCCTCAAATAACATTAAGAGTTCTCCCTATCACATATGAGACCAGTGTGATACAAGGGTTAAGATGTTGGATTGGAGCAGGGATCAGGGAGATCCAAATTCTAGTTCCTACACAACCATGGAAGCTCACTGGCTGATGGGCCAGTCCTTCTCTCTAAGCCTAATCTAGGTCACAGGGTTGTTACAAGGAAATAAAAAATAGAAGGCAGGAGATCATTGAAGATCATCCACTCTAAATACAGGTGAGGAAACTGAGAAGCAATACAAGGTAGGCCCTCTTTAGAAGAAGAAATTAAAGTGGAATGCACCACTGTCAGCTATAGTTATGGGTCTCCATTTAGACCATTCAAAGGAGATAGATGCAGGAAGGGCAGGATTATTAATGGTGAATGGTTAGAATGTTGGACTGGGATTGGGGAGATCCAGGGTTCAAGTTCTCACTTGACTATGGAGATTGCTTGGTGAATCTGAGCCAGTCATTCTCTCTCAGTCCAACCTATCCCAAGGGCTTGCTGTCATGCTGATAAATAAGGGGGCCCACATTCCCAATGATGTCTCCTTGAGCTCTTAGAGAAAAATCTGGATAAAAACAAAATAGATAAAGAAGTTAATAGTACTTTGTCCTGACTCATAGGTTGTATAACACATGTATCAGTTGCCAGTAAAAAAGTAGTGGAAGAAAACCCTGCCTTGCTATCTTGCTTAGATAGATCCATTTGGCCACTGTGTAAAATGCTGGATTAAATGGATCATTAGCCGAGACTGATCTTGTTCTTATGTCTATATGTTGATGCCCCCAAAACACCACTAGAGTGGCTGGGAATGTCCCAATTAAAAAAAAATAAAATAGGTGGCCAAAAATTGCATGACACAGCCAACTCTTGCAACCGTCTACATTCCCGCATGACATCCAATGAGACTGTGCTACATATAATTGAAAAGCATCCATTTTTGTTTTTATTTTAAATGTTTAAAAGAGTACCTGCAATAACATGCAAAACAGTACCTCTTTTCTGAAAATATTGCTGATCCCGGAGTTAATGTGTTCATGCCTTTAGGAAGAGCTAGTGAAGGACAGCAATAAATATTTCGAATGCATTGATCTCATGCAGAAGATATCCGGCACCCATCTAAATGTAACGTTAAAAAGGAGGAGATTGGCTAAAAGCACAGCGAAAAACTTTGTTAGAGCAACCCATTTAAAAAAAAAAATTCTAAACAAGGCAGAATCCGCTTTAGGCAGAATTCGGAGCGAAAACTAATTATATGTAATTTTAAATGTAGAGAGAAAGAGGGGATAAAAGAGTGACATTTTTTCTGCTTGAGAAACGCTTGCTTCTCTTCATTCTTTGGTGTGCATCTAAGCACTTGAGTTCTCAGGAATCAGCTCGGGAGAAATTCTCCTCTCGAGAGGAAGAGGGTTCTTGACACAGCTTTTGTGTGTGTTTTCTGTAACAGTTCATGTCAAGAGCAGTTTTCTGTTTCAGGCTGTCATTCCCAAGTGTAACAGAAGCACTTACACGCTGTCTCTAAACTCTGGGCCGAATCGAGCCCCCTTCTGTGAACTGGAAAAGTTCTCTTCTCCTTTTCAAATAATTATAGCAGGGATAGACAGCTTCATGTGCCCCATGGTGCCAGGCAAGCTCCATCTTTTTTAAAGATCCTTTTATTTAAAAAAAAAAAAATACTAATAAATGGGAAGTTGGTATTTCATGTGTAGAAGCGTTCTTTGTTTCCAAGAATACTTCTACACCTTACGTAGCCTGCTAGGCATTCTAAGAAATTAAAAATAGAGAGTGGCATTTTAGTGTGCCTATCTATTCATCCCCTACTCCCAATAAAATCCTAAAAAATCAGAAACAACTGGCTTGGTAGAGAGCATTGTATGTGTGTTTGGGGGTTTATTAGCAGTGGGTGTCAGATCCTAACCATTCCTGGTCTTGAAAGCTAAGCAGAGTTGGATTTGGCTAGTACGTGGATAGGACAACCCCAGAAAGTCCCAGGGCTATAGGACAGACCAACTGAAAAGACACCTCAGAAGAAGGAAATGGCAAGCTTTCTGATACAAATTCCAAGGAATTCAAGATTCCTTGAAATCACCAGGTGTTAAGCTTGACTCCAGAGCATCTTTACCATGGAGATCTAGAAGGTAGGGCAAAGAGAAACTCACCTTTTCCTTCTGGAAAATGGAAGTGTTTGCTATGTCAGGGTTTTTCAAACCTTTACAGGTTGCAGAACCTGCTGTTTAAAGCAAAAGATCCTGGAACCTTTGACCAAGAGGCAAAGCTCTAACACTGGCTGTGTTCAAGTGATTTTTTTTCCCTTTTGGAACCCCATCAAATTCTTGCAGAACCCTAGGGTTCTAGAGAACACAGTTGAAAAAGCCTGGGCTATGTGCCCCATGGTAGCCTTTTTATGATAGCACCCCAAATATTTTCTCAAAATTCCAAATGGGATGGATCACCAGGTTGAAGCCATTAACTCTGTTAACTGGATGTTTTGCATCCGCTCTCCACACTCATACCAGGAGTCATTTTGTGAGAGTACCCTTGAAACAATCTTGTAATTCCAAAGCAGCCTAAACCAGTTTGATGCTCCTGGAATATATGTTCTTTTTTTGTACATCCCCAACTTTAGGTGACTGGGTTTCTTCAACCTATTCACATCCTGCCAAGAGGTGGATGAATTTTTGTTTTGTTTTTTAAGTTAGCAGCCTTAATTCAGCATCACACACTTCACTACAGGAAGGTAGTATTCTTAATTCTTATTCTTCATTCTTAAATTGGATTGGAGAATTGTGTCGCCAGATTTAGAAAACTGTGATTTTCAAAGAATATGTAAGTTTCCATGTACGCATTGTAGGGGAAGGCAACCTTTCCAGAGTGGGAAAACACTGGGAATTTTCACAGGTGGTAAGTGCACTCACAAAATGGGGCCCTGGAAACTAGCTTATTCTCAGAAAGGAATAGTCAGTCACAAAGTATCCATTGATAAGAAGGTGAAAAAGTCTCCCAGAAGGTCCCTTATCCTTCCAGTAGGACTTTTGTGGGACCCATATGTATTGTTGCAAATAAATACAGCCTTCGCATTAACAGGGTGAGCTCCTGTTTCCTCCCCAGCTCCTGTCAACCCAACAGGTCGAAAACTCACGTGAGTAGATAAATGGGGACTCTCACTCTGGTGGGAGGAAAAATGCTGGCAGCGCCTTGCACAGAGAGACGGGACCAGTTGCCAGTAAGCGCGAAACCGCGCTCGCCCGAAAAGGGCGCGAAGCAACGGAAACCCCGCCTCCTGCGCTCACCAGCTGGGCTATGCTCTAGGAAGGAGGCTCTGGCAAACCACTTCCGAAAAACAATTGCCTTGAAAACTGCAAGGATTCGTCCAGGCAGTCACTGCAGGGTCAGTAATGACTGAGCGCAGACAAAAAAAAAAAAAAAAATCTTTGTTTAGTGACTGTTCACAGTTATAAAATTGATGAAGAAATAACTTTTTGACCAATCCTCCCATTTACAACCTTCACAAGTCTGTAAAGCAAAGGAAAACTGAAGTAAAATCATAAGCACTGTCATGATTTCACTTAATGACTGCTTTGCTTAATGACCAAGTTGCCGGTCCCAATTGTGGTCAGTAAATGAGGACTACCTGTATGGTACTTGAAGCAAGAGCTTGGTTTTGCAACAAACCAATTTCCTATTTAATTTTTTTATTAAAAGGATCTTAACAATTCTGGGGAGTCAGGGACCCACTCCAGGGCACATTGGGCCCATGGATATCATATTGCCTACTTCTGATCCATTACAGTGAACATGTCAAATCAGGTGAACTTGCATTTGAACTCAAACCCAAACAGATTCCTTCCTCATCCATTACAATTGATTGCTGGCCATTGTAAGATAATCCCGCAAAATTTAAGATCTACAAGAGGAAGCAGTAGAGGAATAAAGGGTAGTAACACATGCTGTTATCACTCCAACTGCATACTATTCTAAGTACACTCCACAAGAGATGTGTTTAAAAATAATGCGCTGATTTGTTAGATTTATGAAGGCCTGGAGGTCAAGGATAGCAGAAGGGTGGGAACCATCTGTCCATTTGACAGACAAATTCTTGCAGAGAGAACAGTGGGAAGAAACAAGAATAGGCTTCTGGTAGCTGCTGAAGGCAAACAGAAAGATGGTCCAGTTAAAATCACGGCATGTCATCTTGTCCACTGTTTGAGATAAGGAAGTGAGGCACTTCTCCAAGACCCTTCTGGAGTAGCAATAAATTTGAGAGGGATTAAATAAAGGGGTTTCTCAGTGACATATCTAGATATGAATGAGCAGAGTCACTATTTCAGGGCTCCATGTCGTCCTCAAAATCTTGATCATGGTGAACAACTGCCGTCCACAAAAGGAATCCTGTGGGATTTCATTGCCTATAGCTTTGGCTATTGGATGGTTTTAAATAAACAAATAAATAAATATTCCCACCTGAGCTCTACATTACCTATCCACTCCAACCACCCCCACCATCCACCTGAAAAGTTCATTTCAGACCCATGAACTTAATTAGACTATTTATTTATTTATTTGTCACATTTTTATAGCCGCCCATCTCACACAAAGCGACTCAGCAGTAGTAATCTTTCCCTCAACTTTCTCATTTCCATAGGTTAATTCTCCTCTGTTTCTATAACATTTTACTTTTTTTGCACACTACTCCTGACTTGATCTGAGTTCTGAACAGCATCCCAGCGTTCAGGACAGTGCAGATATTGGCCTATACTTCCATTCTAATTCACACATTGGTTCAGAATGTGGATTGGCTAAGACCTTCCTTTACCTAATAAACTGTAAGACAAGCCAAAGATATTTCCAGCTAATTGTAAGATTTGCCACTTCTCTTGGGACATACCAAGGGGCAAAGAGAACAAAGGCTGAGGAGAGGGCTAAACTGAATGGGCTTATACAAGATGCTAAATTTGGGGCCAACATTAAGAAGCATGTGGAATTATTCTGTTATGGTAAGGAGGGGGGACAAAGATTGCTCTCCAGAGGTTTTCAGTTATAACTCCCAGTAGCATTAACCACTGTGGCCAAGTATTAAGAGAACAGAAGGCCAGAAGAACATGACCGTATACATTGTCTACCTTTCAGGGAAAATCATGGGAGGGAAGGGGCTACCTCGTTGGAAGTTTTCAAGTACAGCAGTAGTTGAGAATCCCAAAACTTACAGTGGCTGGAAAAAATATCCAAAGCCCCATCACCCACACATGCATGAGGCTGGGCCAAGATATTC
This sequence comes from Liasis olivaceus, assembly GCA_030867105.1. NCBI lineage: Eukaryota > Metazoa > Chordata > Lepidosauria > Squamata > Pythonidae > Liasis > Liasis olivaceus. The sequence continues at coordinate 319,960,355 of CM061349.1, read as the reverse complement.
CATTGTTCCCTGAGCTTTGGAGGGGATTCTCTTTGGTCCTCTAACCGGATTGTGCCTATTACAGAGTTTTTACTACAATTCGTGTGTGTTTCACGCTTCAAAGTGTAAGTAACGGTGGTGTCCATTTTCAGCAATCAAGCTCAGAAAAGGCTTCCTTGGGACCTGCAAGAATGGCAGTCTGAGGCCCAAGAACCACAGGCAGCTGACTACATATTTTGTGTGGTCCACACACACCCTTCTCGGATGCCATCAACTCTGGGTAAATAAATTATTTTAAATGTGATGGTTTTGAGACTAACTGGTTGGATTTGAACAATATAACTTGGTTACTAAACTATCTCGCTTTTTGAGTTCACACAATTCACTGAATCATAAATTAATACAGAGGACTGTCTTTGTCCAACATGGCCACAAAAAAATCTACCTAAGATTAAAATGGATGAACCTCAGCATACTGTGTGAGTACAGTCAGTAAGTCTTCAAAGGACTTGGTATGGAGTGTTTTGGGGAGCCAGCAATAACATGGGAGGGGAGCAAATTAAGATATAGAAAGGATGGATAATTTGAAGGACAAGTTACACAAACTGGTCACTTGAATGATTTAGGTCTTCCCACTGTAAGGCTGACTGCATGGACTGTTTCACTCAGGGCATGACTAAGTCTCTTTCGGCTTAACTTTAACCGCTGGGAGTTTGTTGACTGGGTCAATTAATCTCTTTTGGGTGTTCTTAGAACACATTAGGTCCCCTCCAATTAAATTTATTAAGTGTGCTGTGGGATATCTCCAATTGCTTTTCTTGGATGACTGACTGGATGAGATTTAGAAATAGCCCCACAACTGATTGGAATATGGTGTTCACACAATACAAACAACCAAATAAAGATAGCTTTACTTAAACTAAATCTGGACATGATTAAGGTGAAAATTAATTCTCTTCTGGCCTGCCCTGTTGCTGAACACTTTTGCATTAACATTTCACATTACCAAGTCATCATGGGAACATAGGAATAATCCAGTTGGGCCAGGCTAAGGAACATGTTAGTCCAGTACTTTATTGCTTCTCATACTGACCAACCTGATGCCTCTGGTGGCTTGTGAGCAGGAAATGGACACATGTCCCTCTCCCACTGTTGTTCTGCTACAAGTGGGATTTGGAGACATGCTGCCCTTGATCCCAACTAATAGTCTTAGATAGAGCTAACCTCCATGAATTTATCCAGTGCCTTTTTGAAGCCATCCAAATTAGTGGCCATCAGCATGCCTTGTGGTAGTGAATTATGCAGGTTCATTAAAAGCTGGTTCAGAAGCCCATCAATAGTGATTCTACCCTTAGCTAAGGGTGGAAGCCCTGGCTTCAGAGACAGGATATTTTCACTTACCAAAGGTTGGACACCCTGAACAGTGGTTGGCCAGTTACAGTCATCAAATGCTCTATTCCTGAGGCATCTTAGTTGCCTCCCCATGATTGAGAACAGATCATCATGTTAGATAGGTCTTTGAACAGATCCAACTTCTCTCTATTTATTGGGGGGGGGGGGAATATCTCACACAAACTAGTCACACATGGAATGTAAATTGTAAGAAAGGCATGGATTTGGAAAAGCAGCTCCTGCTGCCTGAGCCACCCCCACTTGGCAAAATATTCAGCCAGCCCGCTAAGGATCCCACAGGAAGCTTGGCTCCTAAGCATTCTTCTTGAAGTTGCAAATCATTCCCAGAAATGGAATTTCCCTGAACAGAAAAAGAAGCCGCATCTAAACAAGGCAATATGTACCATCCTTCGTCTTGGTTAAAAATAAATAAATAAAACCATTCAGCACAATCCTGCAGGGCAAGTCCTGCTGTTGTCTCCCATCAACTCCAATAATGGTCAAATGGCAGATGGGAAAAGACAGGAATGTTGCAGATGGCAGGGGCAATCAATGAAATTAATGAAATATGTTCCAACCCAAAGTGAAGATCCAGTAGTAATGTATGGCTGTGAGAGCTGGACCATAAAGAAGGCTGAACGCCGAAGAATTGATGCCTTTGAACTGTGGTGCTGGAGAAGACTCTTAAGAGTCCCCTGGACTGCTAGGAGGTCAAACCAGTCAATCTTAAAGGAAATCAACTCTGATTGCTCATTGGAAGGATTGATAATGAAGCTCAAGCTCAGATACTTTGGTCACCTAATGCGAAGAGAGGACTCTTTGGAAAAGACCCTGATGCTGGGAAAGATGGAAGGCAAAAGGAGAAGAGGACGGCAGAGGATGAGATGGCTAGATAGCATCACTGAAGCAAGGAGCATGAAATTGAGCAAACTCAGGGAGGCAGTGAAAGATAGGAAGGCCTGGCGCAATATGGTTCATGGGGTCACGAAGAGTCGGACACGACTTAACGACTGAACAACAACAACAAAGTGAAGAAGACCGATGGTCACAATTAGCATCATCACTCTTAGTGCTGCCAAAAAGCAGCTGCTGTGCTGAGCAAGATTTGATTGTTCCATTTGTCAGGGACAGACTTAGTATTCATCTTTATCATTGACCCAACTGGGTCCATTTTTGGACCTTTGGTTCTGCAAAGATCTCAGTATGTTTTGTTAGTGTGACTCTTCAAAGTTGTATTGATAGGAGTTTTTTTCCCAAAACACCCAAGGATATCAAGAGATTGCTTATCCCTGTCCCCTAAAATGGAGGGCTATTTATTTACAAAGTTCATTACCTACCCCAAAAAACAGTTCTATGGAGGTTAAATTTCATCCTAACATCCTGATTCTTGCACTCTGGTGCCACTCTTACATAATATACACAAGGATTTCTGTTTCACTTGTAACTTCCTTTTTGTAATCAAGGACCTCATTTGTTTTACAGTTTTGGAAACTATTAACTTTTATTTTGTAATTCATAATTGTTCTTTTGTCTGTCTAATTAAGTTTGGGTGGTGTTTGTGTCCCTGCTGTTCATAATAATACAAAAGTTGGATCTCAGCAAGCCAGATGCTTCTAAGAAATCCCAAGTCCCCATCTCTTGATAGTACACAGTCATCCTTGAAGTCGAAAATAGTAAGAAAGAAAATGTTTTTGGACTGTTTGGCCTTGGAAACAGTTATGAAGTGGGAAAACAACTTATCAGCTAATGTCAATTACTACTTCATTGCTAACACATTCAAAGAACCAAAACGATGCCTATATGCATGGACATCATGAGGTGGAGCACAAAGAAATCAAATGTATTGGTACAAGGAGCAAAGACATGGCCAGGGGCTGACTATGCAACAGATCATGAACTGCTCATGTGCAAGTTCCAAGTAAGGTAAAGCAGCAGCCAACCAGTTTCCACAATATGGTCTTGAATACCTACCATTTTCAAGGAGAACATCAGAAATTGCTTTGAAGTCCTGAACTTCATTGATTAGGAACCAGAGGAACTGTGGAATGAAGTCAAAAAATTGTCAAAATGAATGTGAAAAGAGACAGCCAAAGACCAAGAAAAGAAGAAAGCGAACTGCATGTCAGAACAGATGGTGGAAATTGCCAAGAGAAGCCAAAGATCTCAGGAAGGAACTTAACAAGAATTTCAGAGAGCTGTGAGACAAGAAGCAGTATTACAACAACATCTGTAAAGACATTGAAGTTGGAAATAGAAAAACAAGGAAGGTTTTTCCAAAGATTTCTGAATTCAGAAGGAGGTTCTAACCTCAAATTTGATAGATAGCAACCGATTCAAGAAAGATGAGGCAGAGATGGAAGGGGTATTCGGAAATTCTGTATAGTTGGAATGTTAAGATCCAAGTTGCCTTACAAGATACTCTCTTTTTACAAGGACCTCTAGTACTAGAAAATAAAATTAGCTCAACATTCCAGTCATTACTAAGCTGGAAGCCTATAGGAATTGATGAAATATTCATAGAAATATGGTAAGCAACAGAAGAAGAATCACTAAAGGTTCTAACCAAACAAATGAGCAAGTATGGAGAATGACTTAGTGGTGAACAAATTGGAAGAGGTCAGTCTATATACCAGTACCAAAGAAAAGAGATTTAACAGATTGCGCAGACTGTTGCACAATATCCTACATCCTGAAAATATATTGAAGGGAGCTGGTTTGAAAGAAGATCAGCATGGTTTTAAAATCAGAGGAAGAAATATCAATAAACTGTATTATTCTGATGACACTACTCTGATAGCTGAAAATTAAAATGATCTTCAAGCTCTAGTAATGAAAGTCAAGGAGCTCAATGAAAAAAATGGGACTAAGATTAAATATAAAGAAGACCAAACTAATTAAGACAAGTACAGCAGCCACCCTGAAAACTGACAATGAAGATACTGAAATGATAGATAGCTTCTGCTTTTTAGGATCGACTACAGGTAGTCCCTGGGTTAAGAACACCCAGTTTACAGATGACCCATAGTTAAGAACAGAGCCTATTGTAGCAAAATTTGAGTTGAATACACAATGATTTGAATTAAATACACAATAGTTTGAGTTCATTACACAATACTACTTATACAGTATTATACAATACAACTGTTCCAGCTGACATACAGATTCGACTTAAGGACAGACCTTGGGAACGGAACTCACTCTTAAACTGGAGACTACCTGTATCAACAGTAAAGAAGCAGCAGTCAAGAAATATGCTGTAGACTAGCACTTTGTAGGGTAGCAATGAAGGCCTTGGAAAATACTCAGATGCTGTACCATGTTTATACTTTCAAAGATTAGAACTGTGCATACATTGGTTCTCTCTTTGACATTCTATGGATACGAAAGAAGTAGGATAGAAAGAGTATTGACACTTTGGAAAATTGGTGTTAAAGAAGACTCAGGAATATCATGATAGCCAGGAACCCAAACAAATGTACCATAAAACAAATCAATTCAGAGTTCTCACTCAAGGCACAAACGATCAGGCTCAAACTATTATCTTTTGGACACATTATGCAAAGACATCGTTCCCTTGAGAAGTCCACAATGCTAGGAAAAGTGTAAAGAAAGAGAAGAGTATGACCATCAGCCAGGTGGATGGACTTGATTAAAATGGCAATAGGTGTGCAACTGAGAGACTTAATAGGCTTGAGTGAGGACAGATTATCCTGAAGAAAGTCTATCTATGTAGTCACTAAAGGCCAACACCAATTTGATGGCATTTAATTAATCAGTCAGTGAAAGGAATCTTTCCTTACATTTTGCTGTACTAGAACATTTAGATGAATCATCTGAGGGATTGCCTCTCCCTGATTACATCAGCCCATCCCAATAGATCCAGCAGGGAAGGTGTGCTACATGTTCCATTGACCAAGGACTTTCATTTGGTGGGTCCCAAGAGGCGGGACTTCTCTGCTGTGGCTCCCTCCTTGTGGAACATTGTCCCCCCTGAAGTTAGGCTAATCCCTTCTCTGCTGTTGTTTAGGAAACTCCTCAAGACCTGGTTGTGTCATCAGTCCTGGAGGTCTTTGGGAACCAGAGACATTCTCAGATGGCTCCACTATGATTGATATTCTACTCTCTCCATGGGGTTTGCATATTTAAAAATTTTTGATAATATTTTATCTTAATAATTACTTTTTATCTTTCTATAATGATTGCTTTTTTAAAAATCTATTTGCTGTTTTGTTTAATTGTTGTATACCTCCCAGAGTCACATTGTGTGAGATGGGCAGCTATATGTGACAGACAAACAAACAAATAAATAATCTGCTGACTTCTGATCTGCTGAATATATAGAAGAACTTGGAACACATGTACATGTTCCATCTGAATTTGTAGCCCAGTTTGTAATGTGATCAGCATTCACACAACATTTAAAATGTATGTCAGAGAAAAGAATGTATATTTTCGGGAGGATGTTTGAAAAAATGTGACTACCTCAGAAAAATGAGTACAAAATGGGGAGGTTCATAATTGTCCTCACAAAAATAGGGGTCAATATGTGAAAATACTTTCTGATAAATTCATGAAAAGACAAACCAGACAGAATATGCTTGTTTGGAAGGTGAAGAATTCAATGAATGTGGTATTTATAGACCCCCATATGTGCCCCTCCCATGAATTAGTTAATATTTTTAAGGCCATCTAATTTGGTAGCTATCATATCTTCAAGAGGCTTTTTTTTTTAATTAATATATTTTTGTAACAAAACATTTTTAGTCTTAAAAAAACTTTAAAAAGATCAAAAATACAAAGTAAGAAGGAAAAGAAAAAAAATCTTCTATTTTTTACTTATCAATAGTCATTGTTTTACCAATGAATTCATTACTGTAATATGAACAGTACAAGATATTATTGTAAGATATCACAGAATCTCTGCCATAGTAACACATATTGCTGTATCCTTTGACTGGTAGAAAATATTGTCTTTTCCAAAACAGATCACACATTTCCAACAACCATTCCTTGACATCTGGAATAATATCACTTTTCCAATTTTCTAATATAATTGTTTTTGTCACCCGCCATGCTCAGTGCAACCACAATTCCTGATAAACAGTCAAATCCCAAAGCTTTGGTATATAATTCAACATTACATTAACATCATTACCGTTTAAAGATTTTCTGATAGTCTACATTAATAGACTACCCCAAAAAGATCACACAATCATCTCATGTGGGTCAGTGAGCCCTCAAATTTCTTATACCTTCACCATAAAAAGTCTGATTTCCATCCTTTCAAATACATTCTTTGGAGAATCCAGTACTGACACTAACCCAAAGATTTGGACTGTCCCCATAGAGTGTTTGTCAGGGAGAACAGTCACTTCAATCTTCAAGTCAACACCATGTATAATTTTGTACATCTCATCCCTTAGATCTCCCCGTCCTCTATTAATTTAAATAACTCTGGTCTACCTAAATTAGCTTTCCAGGAGATCAGGGTAAACTTCAGCAATCTGGTGGTGGCTGCAGCTGGAGCACCAGTTAAAGATAAAGCCATTTGGAGTTGGGCGGAGAAGGAGGAAGAAGAAGAGGAGGAGGAGGAAAGCAAGATGGAGACATTTTATAAAGGAATAATTCTTGCAATCTCTATATGAGCAAATCAGAATATTATTTCATTCATTGTGAAGAGATGGATACCGTTTCTCCAGCTTGATCTGAAGATGCCAAGAATATCTAAGCCTTTCTGCATGCAAAGTGTGTGGTCTTTGGCTGTTCTCCAATTCCACAAACTAGTATATCTGTGAATTACTAGATGTCCTGGTTGCTAGAGCATAAAGGAAATGAATTTCCAGAAACTCAGCAGCCTGAAAAAAGCACTATTGCTTTAAGAGAAAATATAATTGATGCATGGATTCCTTAAAGCAAGGGCATATTTGTTTCCAGTCTCCCACAGAAACCTGAAAATGGTCAGACGCCTTTAATCAACAACAGAGAGGTGATGCAATTGTGTGAAGTCTAAAGCACTTTTTTCTGAATCATTGTCCAAGGGTGCATAGTCCTAATGCAAAACATGTGTCATGGCCCAGAAGTAAGGGAAAATTGAACCAAGGCCATGCTTTGCAACAGTCAGGTTTGCAGAAATTAAATTTTACCCAGAACTGGAGACCCTGCTGAGCAGTGGAGATAACCAGTGGATGGCAGAAAAGATACAGAAAAGTCTAACTCTTTACTAACATCTAGTGGTTATCCTAATTCTTGCAGCTCAAATCTGGTAGTCCTGTTGGAGAATTTTAACAGCCCAGAATCCAGAGCCAGAAAACTGGAAGATGAAAAGATCCAAAGTAAAGAAAATAGTTGGGACTAATGCTTTTTCTTGGGAACAAGAAATTGCTTTCAACTTGCCCTTCTGGATGGTTAGTCCCTACCAGTCCCCTAACTGAGAGTAGGCCAATGTTGGAATAACAACTAACAGCTCTGTCTTGGATCCTTGTGCCCTATATATGGACCTCAGGGATTCTATCTATGAGTTACAACTCTTCATTCTCAAAACAAGCACTTGTAGAATTATCCACATTTACTGTGTGGGTGTTCTAGAAAGCATACTGTGAAAGATCAAGTAATCACAAGTATCACAGATGTTATTGGGAGAAAAGTGGGCAGACATGGCCAAAAAACCCAGACTTCTACTAGAGGGCAGCAAAGAGTTAAGATTTTCTGTCATCTTCTAGTCATCTGGATGTTTGCAGCTTAGTTCTGGTAGCTCTTGCTAATCTTGATTGGTGTTAACCCTGATTAGTTTATCTGCGGCTTATCATGCTATGCAAACTCAGTCCACCTGGCTGAGTTATGATTCAACATAATATGAGCCCTCCAAAATGGGTTAATCCAATACAGGTAGTCCTTGCAATTGGGACCTAGGCTGTGACTCAATCATTAAGCAAGACATCATATGGCTGCGACTTGAGATTTTACTGCTGGCTTCTCCATGACTCTCTTTGTTGGAAGCCAGCTATAAAGCATGCAAATGGCAGTCATGTAATCATGGGACGCTACAATGTTTGTAAATGCCTGCCAGTCACAAAGCATCCAAATTTTGATCATGTGACTGTAGGGATACTGCGACAGTCATAAGTGTGAGGATCAGTCATAAAGTAACTTTTAGCACTGCCATAACTTTGAATGCTCACTAAACAAGGTGTTTATTAAGTGAGGACTATCTGTTACCAAGTTAAGTATGTTGGGTGAATTTACTCACTTGCATCACCTGAATTAGCTATAAAAGGAAATTCAGTGTGACTGTATGGTTTACAACCCTGGGTGTAATTCATAGCATGAGGTCAGGTTACATGTGGGACTGTCTCTCCTTGAGGATATCTGCTCATCTCACCAGGTTGGATAGGGTGGGTGCACACCAGGCCCTTTCTCTTAAATGTTGCCTGTGAGGCCCTCAGAGGCACACCTTTTCCATAGCTACCTGGTCCTTTGGTACAGTCTCCCCACCTGGATTCAGAGGGCCCCACCCTTTAAACTTTCTGGAGGATTGTGAAGACCTGGATCTTCACCCAGGCATTCATCTTGGTTGGAAGCAATTCCAACACATTTAAATGTGGAGTAGGTGGGACGTTCTTGTGCTGTGATGGCATATGTGATGTTGTTATGGGGTTCTGTGGGCTGTATTTATTCTGATTTTATGGAACATTGTTGCCACCTAGGATTATCATGTACAGGTTTGGCAGCCATATACATTTTCTAAATAAATAAGTATGCCTTCTGAATCAACCATAAGGGCAAATTTACCAAGATCTGGGAGGAAGAAGAAAGTGTTCTCCTATCCATCTTAAATAATCAGATTGAAGATCAACTCTTCAAGAAATCTGATGACACAATCTCAGCACACTGTTAGATGTAAATGAATTCCATCACTTTGTGACTTTTCCATTGCGTGTGATTGATTAGGCTGGTCTTTCATTCCTCATGCAAACTATCTAGTATGTGTTGCTATTGCTGACCAAAAGAGGGAAAAAAAATAGTACCAAACAAAAGGAAAGAGAGAGAGAGAGAGAGAAGAGCAGAGAAAAGAAAATGAAATTTTCTCCCCCCCCCCCGAAAAAATCTTTTCTTTTTTCCTTTGAAGATGATAGATTAGATTTTTAAATACCTCCAATACCAAATTTCATGAGTGTGCATGCATTACCGTTCAAGGGAATAATATTTACTTCCTTCAAATGAGTGGGATATCTTAAACCTTCACAGAAGAATAGACAAGAAGAAAGAAATCTGATTTCCTTTTCTGCAAGGAAAACAATGTGCTTTTAGCAAGAACATCAGGAGAGGGAAATATGAACATTTTTATGTCTTAGTCTGCAGGGGGGGCTAGAACCTAAGGTTTTTTTTTTCTGTAAGTTTCTCTTTGTTGAAAAAAATCCAGGTATCTTTAACATTTACAGCTCCATACAATAGCTGTAAGCATCCCGATTCATTCGCACAACATATAATCTACGGCTAGTGTTAAACTAGGTGCATTTATGTGTGTGTGTGTGAGAGAGAGAGAGAGAGAGAGAACCCAGAGAGTGCAAATTTAGCCCATTTGCCTGAATTTATGGGTCAATTTATGGGTATTGTAAGAAGCCAAAAAAAAAAAGGTCACCTAATTAACTAAGTTAAATGTATTGTGTGAATACCTTCATTTGCCCCAGAAGTGAGATTAGCCCCATCCCTCTTAATATTCTGCAAGTCCCTCAAGACCTGGCTACATGATCAGGCCTGGGGCTCCCAGGGGACTGGGGAGATGTTGCGATGGCTCCCTTAATTAATTTTATCCCTTCCTGATTTGTGTGCTTTTATAGTTTTTTATCTGTAATTGTTTTTATGTATTTATTCTTTTTAATTGTTGTATGCTGCCCAGAGTCACTTTGTGTGAGATGGGTGGCTATATAAATTAGATAGATAGATAGATAGATAGATAGATAGATAGATAGATAGATAGATAGATAGATAGATAGATGGATGGATGGATGGATGGATGGATGGATGGATGGATGGATGGATGGATAGATAGATAGATAGATAGATAGATAGATAGATAGATAGATAGCCCTGTTTTGCAGAAGAGAGTTTGAAGGCACACTTAAATTTTTGGTGGGGTGAAAGATGCATTTGACTAACATGCCAGAGGCCATGCCTTAAAAAGTGAGCAGGGCTAAAACACAAATGAAGATGAAGCCAGGACAACCCCCCACCCAGCATACACACCCACACCCACACACTTCTATTTACTAGGGCTGTGCAGCACTTTTAACTCACTGATTCTGGTTTTGCCTTCTGAGACCACAGCATAAGTTAACTCCTTCTTGGGTGTGATAACTTTTCACGTTTTTGAATAATGTTGTAATCTCTCCTTTTAATTCCCTTTTCTGTAGGCTAAACATTCCAGATCCTTTAGCTGTTTCTCATCAGATTCAATTTATTGGAGTTTTATAGCAATTTCTTTTTTAATTGGTGTTTATTGGGTTTTCACAAAATCATAGAATGAGGGCTGAGAAGGTCATCTTAGCCCAACCTGGCGCAATCACAGCATCTCAGAAGGAGAATCACACTTCACATGGCAGTGGACAACTACAAATGACGACCTGTGACCCCAGCAACTACATGCCAGAAAAAAAAAATGCTTAGTTTAAGGAACTGCAGACATCTGCATACACTCCAAAAGACCTTTTTGGCTTTGAATGTAAAATGCCGTCAAGACCTATTATGTACATTTAAATTCAGAATACATTTTGTACCACTTGGTGTCCTTTTTACATTCTTTTTTCCCTTTCCAATAGACCTTTGATATGTTTTGAACTACTCAGGGGTATCTGCAAGAAGGGTCATAATAGTCAGTGACACACACACCCTTGCAGACACTCCTTGGACTATTATTATAATCCTCACCATCACTCATGCTACTTTGAGTACAGTTCAGATACCTTCTAGAGGACCCAAACAGCTCTGAACCTTCTTTTAAGATTCCAGACAGCAAGTGAAGAGTTTGCCAGATGGAGGAGGCCTATTAAGGCCCCAGTCCACTTCTGATTTTGCACATATCTACTGTAACACAGGTGCATATTTTTTTTCTAGGCTACAGGCCCCACTTGTCTTTTGAATGATGTCAGGAGCCCCATTCCCCCAAGAGAAATTTAATTTCGGTTACCCCTAATTAAAAATACAGCCAAGATTCTTTTTCTTCTTCTCCAGCCATGGATTTAATTATTCTCCTCCCTGTCATGTGAAAATGTACAAGCTGTTACAACCTAAGGGATGCATCTAGTGCTTTAAGATGCTTCCTGGTCCCTGCAACTTTAAGCTTTGTGTTTCTGTGCTATAAAGTAGAGAGGAAAGCAGTTCATGTCTTTTACTGCCTAAAATGTTGGAGTGGTGTAGTGGTTAAGATGTTGGTCAAGAACCAGGTCCAAGTCCAGCCTGAGCTACAATAGCTCACTGGGTGATCTTGGGCTTGTCTGTCTCCATTGTTAGAAGAATCGGAGGAAGGAGTCCTATGTATATCCATTTGAGCTTCTGAAAAGAAGTAATTAAATAATAATAAAAATAAAATAAAATAAAATAAAATAGGGAGAAGGCAATGGATAGATTGAAACATTACAGTATATTACTTTTGAGAAGGCCATGGAGAATAGATGGAGCATCAAAGACTTCAAAACACCAAAAACAACCCCTGTCTGATTGAGGTAAGCATGTTATGAGAATTGGGCTGATCAGCAAATAGAGGTGCTTAAGAAGAATGTTGGGACAACACAGAAAGTTTGATGCAAGCAGGATGTGAGGCTGCTGTAGCTGGAGAAAAGAAGATTGACACGAGATGGATCAGCTGCTTCCAAATCTCTGAAGAGCTCTCCTGTACAAGTGGAACAGACTGGATTTCTTTCTCTTTTATTCCATAAAACAGGAGTAGCGCAATGATGGTGTTTACACCTCACACTTAATCAGGTCTGGTTAAGATCTATAGCTGCATTTGCCCAACAATAAGTTGGATTGGAGTTAATATTTTTCTGGGGGTGGGGATCGGTGGGTAGGGACTGCAAAAATTGGGGCAAAGTCTCAGTAGAAGAACGCAAATAGCCTGAAAGCAACTATTGTCAGCTATCTAATCCAACCCTCTGCTCAGTGCACTAATCTGCTGGTTAGCCTCTGCTTGATCTTCTCCAGTGGAAAGAAGTCCACCGCTGCTCCAGGCCAATGGTTCTACTGTGTAAACTCACTTAACTGTTCAGATGTTTTTCCTAGAACTCACAGACTCTTGCATTCTACAGCCTAGAGCCTCTAAACACTACCTGCCCTTTCCACAATCGAGAGGCCTTCAGACAGTTACTCATGCCCTGGTCACCTCATGATTGGATTATTCTAATGCACTCCAAATGGGACCGCCCTTGAAGACCGCCCAAACACTACTGCTTGTTCAAAAGGTAGTGGCATGAGCAGTAATGGGCACCTTTTGTTATGCCCTCTGCTACGCAAGCTGCATTGGTTGCCAGTTAGCTTCGGAGTGCAATTCAAGGTGCTGGTTATTACCTATAAAGCCCTACATGGCATAGGGCCTGGATATCTGAGGGACCACTTGTCTCCAATCATTTCTGCCCACCCCATACGTTCTGGCAGAGTGGGTGCACTCCAGGTTGCCTCTATTAAATGTCATCTTGTGGGACTGAGGAAGGGTGACTTCTCTGTCACAGCCCCACCCTCTGGAACCACATCCCACCAGAGATAAGGACTGTGCTCTCTCTCCTATGGTTCCAGAAAGGTCTTAAAACCTGGCTTTGGCCCCAGGCCCGGGGTTGATGTATTAATGTATCATTGCATTTTTGGGGTCCTTGTTTTGTTTGACCTTTGTTGTGTATAAGATCGTTTTAGTCTGTTTGGTATGATGTATCTTTTTTTTTCTTTCTCCTTTTTCCCTAGGACTAGACATACGAACAGGCTAGTCGACTGTTTCTAGTGAGTGAAGTTAATTTATTCTGATGCATGATTTGATCTGTTTGGGGATAAATTTAATCCCTATGAGTTAGTTGACTTGATCTATTATATTTTTTGGGTGTTCTCCCAACACAGTAACCCCACTTCCCCAATTGACCCACTGGTAGTAGGGCTACCAGATCTAGGCTGCAGAATTCTCTGTGTCCACTAGATGGCAGAAAAGAGATCCAAAACTCTGATATTCTTTGCTACAGGTAGTCCTCATTGAACGACCACTCATTCAGCAACCATTTGAAGTTACAACGGTGCTGAACAAGGGGAATGTACATAGGGTCCTCAAAGTTGTGGCCATTGCAGCATCCCCACAGTCATGTGATTGCAATTTGGGCACTTGGCAACTGGCTTGCAGTTATGATGGTCGCGGTGTCCTGCAGTCACACGATTACCATTTGGAACCTTCACTGCTGGCTTCCGACAAGCAAAGTCAAAGGGGAAGCTGGCAGGAGGTCACAAATGGTGATCATGTAACTGCGAGATGCTGCAATGCTGCGTGATTCATCTAATGACGGCAACAGGGACTGCCACAATTGCCATCATAAGTCAGCGCAGTCACATGACATTGCACTTTACAACCAGTTGCTCATCCCAATTACCATCATTAAGTGAGGGCTACCTGTCTTCTGTCACGGCTATCTGGAGTTTTGCAGCCTGGATGTGACAGCCACAGAACAAGGTGAATAACAAAGCTGATGCAAATAGAGATTCCGCCAGGCTAAAACTCTGGATTATTAAACAGCAAAAGGAAGGCAGAAACTAGACAAAGTGCAGCAGAGTTCCTGAGAACAAACTGCCAATTATAAAACACAGCAGAAAATGTAAGAAATCAGACAGGGAGGCCACAACGGCAAGCTTTTAACTTTTCGATTGTCTCCCCCTCAAATTGCTTTATTTTCCACTTGCTCTTCCAAGCACTTCCAAAGGTCATGGGGCTGAATGCAAAGTTGATGCTGTATGCAGAGGGTAAGTATTTAATTTAATTGAATAATATTAGGAAGCAAAATACACGGCCATTTTCCTAATGGTCACTAGGACAAAGTTTGCAAATTAAATTCCAGAAGCTATTGTGGTGTATTCCACCATCCCCTTGACAAATTTAAACCCCCAAAACACACACAGTATAGCCAAGCAGTGAAAGAACGGACTAATTGCCCAAGGTAATGGTCCTGGTCACTCTCAGATTCTGCTCCTTCTGAGCATTTTGCAATGGGTGATGGTGATGATGATGATGATGATGATGACAGTTAGATTTATATCCTGCTTTTATTTTGTGCCACTCACTTATGGAGGCATACATAATGCTCCCACCACCTCTTCCCCCTGACAGCAGTCCTGTGAAACGGGTTGGGCTGAGAGAGAGCGACTGGCCCAAAGTCACCCAGCCATCTTTCATGGCTAAGGGAGGACTGGAGCTCACATTCTCCTGGTTTCTAGTCCAGTTCTTTAACTGCTACCCCAAATCGGTTGTTAAATGTTGGAAAGGAACAACAGACTTGCAAGATTCCGTTACTGTAGCCTAACCCAATAAAGTATAGTTATAGAGTCAATTCCATGCTCTGATCTACCTTGTATGGCTCACAGATGGGGTGTGATAAAGCAAAGAGACCACCCTTCCCATTGTAAGCACAAAAGCCAATTGGACTTGCACCTGGAACTTTTTTTCAACTTTGCTGATGTTGAAAAATCATGCAGCACCCCCCTCCCTCCCCTACTTGCAAGCAGCTGGCGTGCTTAGGCAACCCAACAATTTTCTCCTCCTGTTTCTCCTTGTCGCTTTTCAGCTTCAGCCACCTGAGACAATCAGCTCACCCTGTCCAGTATCAAAGCTGGCCATTCCTCCTATATTTTGTGGTTGATTTGTTTTGGGTTTTTATTATTGTCCGGGCTGGTGCTACACTTCTATCTGTCTACCATTTTGGAAAACGCCCTGGATTTTCATTCACAGTCAAAACTGAGTCAATGGAAGGAGCTGAAAAACAGTAGAAAGATTTAATATGGTTAAAGGAGATAGTTCTCACCTCTAATCCAGGGTGGAGGACCTGGGGCCTCCAGCTGTTGCAGGGCTACAATTCCTAAGAGTTGATAGAAGGGGAGGGGGAAAAAAGAAAAAGATCTTTATGGATACCTTTCTCCCACCTACGTAACAATACAAAGAGGCCTGTGAATGAGTATCAGTTAAGACTGATGTAAAACTGGGAGAGAGATCCTGGAATATGGTACCCCTGGGTTGCTAGAATCCAAGGAAGATGCTCTGCACAGTACAATATTCTGTTGCATATCACACTGGTCTTTCCCTGCTTTTATTTTCAAAGTGAGGCAAAGGAGGCAGAAAATGGACACAAGTTGTGTAACTTTTGAAAGAAGACAAATTTTGCAACATAGCTCTTTTTCTACCAGCCACTTCTAGCAGCTCTTTCTACCAACAGAATTCCAGCATTACCCAGTGGTAAACCTTCATACATTTTTAATATTGCCGATGGCGTAGTTGCAGCATTTCAGGGTCTGCAAAGGGGAATGCCCTTACATGTTTCCACTGAAGACACTTAGTTGCTTCTTTGCACACTATTTCCTTGTTTTTTTCAAAGTCAAGCTATTGTGATGGTGATCCCAACAGAGTGCTAAAATATTCAACCGAGCTCTCGTATCTCATCCGACTATTGCAGAACTACAGTTCCCAACTGTCCCTGCCAGCACGGTGAAGGGAAGGAATGCTAGGAGCACTTCTTCACCCAGCCCATAATTAAATTGGGGAATTTATTACCACAAGACGTACACTGAAAGCCATAAACTTGGATGGCTTTAAAAGTGGGTTGGATATGTTCCCTGCCAGCCTTTAGGAAAGTTCTGAAGGCCATCATGCTTGTGGGTCTAGCAATGATGGACTTCCAATGGCTTTGTTGAGCTTGACTCAAGGATGGATCTTGCTGCTGGCCATGGTTATTTTTGTTTTAAAGTGGTTATTGATGGTTTAATATGTTTGTATATTGCTTTTTAACTTGTTCTTTAATTGGATTGATGTTTTTAACTGCCGTGAACCACCCCGAGTCATTTAGGTGAGATGGCAGCTGTACGAATTGAATAAATAAATAAATATTCATAGAGGACAGGTCTATTGAGATCTATCAAGAGGACTAGATAAATTCTCGGAGGATGAGTCTATCCACACCAAAGAGCCGATGTTATGTATAGGTTGGGGGCAGCACACCTCCAAATACCACTTGCAAAGGAAATAGTTGGGAGAGGAGAATAAACTGTCTCCTGCTTGTGACCACCCTAGAGGCATTTGGTTGGTCATTGTGAGAAACAATGTGCTGGACTAGGATGGGCTTTGGCCTGATCCGGGCAGGGCTATTCTTAATTTCCTATGTGCTTTGGCTAATGACTTGGAAAAGGGAGAAACTCAGAATACCACATAATATACTCTTAGTTATCAATAAAGTAATGGTAAGTAAGAGCCCATTCTAACACAGAGATTATCGTTCTATTCCCCAGGAAATGTTTTATTACCGGCTCTAAAACAGTATGTGACACAAGTTTATTTCTTTTATGGCTTATGGAAATAAGGTATCCAGCAGAAACTCCAATATTCCAGTATGAACATACTGGTAATAAGTATACCAGAGTGTATTGTTATTCTAAAGCAAGATGTTGGAAGGGGCCATTTTCAATATTTATAGAGTGCTAACGTGAAAAAGTTCATTTCTAGCCCTGCCAGTGCTTAGTTGTAAAGGTGGATAATAATGATCTTTTCATCAACAAAAATACTGGGCTATAAATTTAACTGCTGCTCATGAGCAAATAGTTTCCCTCACTGCCATCTGTTACTTTTTGTTTAAAGGGTTTAATATTTTTATTAACTATTTCCCCTCCCCCAAGTATATCTTAACCACACTTCTCCCAGACATTAAGAACACCAGTAGATGTCAGTCTGAAGGTTTATCAAGAAAACTAATGTCATATAAAGAACAAAGAATGTGGATAAGATAAGAACTGCTTATGTATGTGATTGGATTCATCCATTGTGCAGGGGTGCCTGGGGGGAAGGGGGTCAAAAAAGTCAAGATGGAAGCCATGCCATCTTTTACCCATGCTTTGATCACAAGACATTTTTGAATGTCACACCCATTGCCACTCTATAGTTTGCCTGTAGCTGGCTTAGCCTACTGCAAAAATCAGTAAATTTGTATCATGGCTTATAGCTTTGTAGGAGTCAGGCCAGCTTCTTTAACAAACAGTGATTAAAACAAACCATAGCTTACAGGACATGTGAATCCAGATAACAACTTACTTGTATTTCTTACTTATTTCATACATTTTATATCTCTCCTTTCCATCAAAAGATCTACAAAGCAGCTTATGATAAACTTCAGAAAGCCTCACAAAGCAATTACTGTGTCTTTTATTCAAGAGTGGAGAACTGAATTGCCAGAAGATCATCAGATTTTTCCCTTGAAAGCTACAAGGGGAAGGAGAAGAGAGGAACATGTGTAGTCAGAGGAGATTATGAGTGTGCAAATAGTAAAACAAACAACAAAAACATGTATGTCTAGATCTTTTTCAACCACCTTTCTAATCCTTCTGTTTTTCATAAGCTGACTTTCCCTTTTCCTTCAACCTGGAGAAACAAGCTGACATAAACTTTTATTTCTACACTTCCCAGGGAAGTCCAGAAAGAATGGTTAAAAAAAAAATAAAATCAAGATGGCAGATATGACATAGTGACTGAAGTTCTGCTTGTGTTTTATATCCATCCATAAAAAACAGGCAAAGCTTCGCTTGCATCGTTGTGGCCTCCATCTTGATTTTTTTGACCACAGCCTGTGGATACCTCTGATACTTCTACTTTTAGAGATTGTCTGCTGAAAGATCCACAGCAGCCTGCGAAGTTCCATGGACTGTGCTGATTTTGATGAAATAAAGATGCAATATTTTGACAGTTAATGACTAGCTAGACGGATTAAAGGAAAGAATGAGAAAACCAGCAGGTGTGGATCAGGGGAAAATCTATGATGGCTGAACTACCAGTTTTTATTGTTGTAATTGTAATCTTTAATAAAATTACTATTAAAAAAAAGCAAACAGGATTTGGTAGAAGAAAGAAAACTGCTCTGCTGTGTCTCATTTGGAGACCTATAATTCAATTGCTTCCCAGATATAATCAGGTGAAAATGGTGATTATCCAGAAGACAGAAGGGGCCGACTGGACAGTCTCCAGCAAAGTGGCAGCTTGTATGAGCATCTGATTGATTAATGCAGGTGGTTGCTTTAGCAGGACAAAGCTGTGCATAGGAAAATGAAGAAAACCATGCGTGAGCAAAACTCATCCAGCCAGATACCTATGGGAATATTTGCTGCACCATTATCTCAAGTCAAGAATGCACTCTGTACCATGCAAGGGGAAGGAAAAGGCCCCCTCACATTGAGCTGAACTCTTGGTGATTGTGTGGATGCAGCCATGTTGTTATCTTGGCAACGATATGGAAGTAGTTGGCCTTGGCCTTCTTCTACAATTCCCCCCCATTTCTTAGTCTGGCATCTCATCCTGGAATTCCTTGGAGATCTCTGCTCCAAGTACTAAGTAGCTCAGCCTTTTTCAAATTAGCCAAGGTCATCTAGATGTTGTCAGCTAGGCATCTCTCTCCATTCAGGCTCCATTCCTGATCATTAGAAGGATATATCTGTGTAGTTTTCTTGGCAACAACAAAGAAGTGATTTTTTATTGCCATCTTCTAGGATATGTGTATATGTGTTCATTTCCCAATCTAGCCTTGGGATTTTCAAGTACTAATCAAGTTCTGAACATGTTGTGGGTGTTTTGTTTTGTTTTTTTTGAGATCACATGAGATTGGCTAAGTATTACCACCTGGTTAGGCATCTAAGGAAGACAGTGCATCAGCCTTTGGCCCTGAGAGCTTCCTCAGTTGCTCAGCTGAGGGCTGTGCACACTTGTGTGGGCATCCATTCCTGAAATTCATCCTTGGCCCTTTCCTCTCAGGAATCTTGAACAAGGTTGCTATTAATAAGAAAAACAGTAATCAATAGCATCTATAGGGGATGAGGCAGGGGAACAAAACAGGTACAGTGACAGCCACAGCAGTGCAATCAAAGCCCAGCTTGTTTTGTTTTATGTCATGCACATACATTTCATTTGCACTGCCACAACTTCCTTCTACCCTGCTTTCATAGAATCATGGGGTTGGAAGGAAGCTTGAAGGTCTTCTAGTCCAACCTCCTGCCCAGTGCAGGAACCCTCAGATCATCCTAGACAAATGGCTGTCCAGTTTTTTCTTGAGAACCTCCGGTGATGGAGCAACCATAAATCCCAGAAGTAGACTGTTCCATTGCTTAATAGCTCTTCCAGTCAGGAAATTCCTTCTTAGTTCAAGTTTGGATCTCTCACTGTAAATCTTCCACCTATAGATTTTTGTCTTACCCACAAGTGCTAGGAGAATAAATCTTATGACAGCCCTTCAAGCATTGGAAGACTGCTGTCATGTCTCCCTTCAGCCTTCTCTTCTTTAGGCTAAACATACCAGTTCCTTTAACCACACTTTGTAGGATTTCACCATCTCTGTTGCTCTTCTCTGTACTCTTTCCAGTTCCTCAGCATCCTTTTTGTATTGTGGCGACCACAACTGGACCCAGGATTTGACTCTCTCACCGTTTTGACTCCATCCTACAGACGCTGCTGCCAGCAAGCTTTTCCATCTATTCAGTAAACCTGATTAAATATCATAGGCTTTCATTGTGTAAATCTGGTATTTATGGGGAGGAATACCAAGAAGCAGGAGGAACCTTGGTTCCCCACTACAGTTAGCTAGTTGTGTGTTCCTACAGCCTATTTCACTTTCCCAAGTACACACTTTCTCCTACTCATTTTCTTTCCCCACTTGTTACTTGGTAAACCCCACCTCTACTGGGCCCTGTCCTTTAAGAAGGATTAAGAGAAATTGGAACAGGTTCAGAGAAGAACAAAACAAGGAGGATCCAAAAACTAGAAATATGAAGTGAGACTGAAGTGAGATTTAGCTGTGAGAAGTTTGAGGAGGGATAAATTAGCACTCTTTAAATATTTGAAACAATGATACATGAGAGGAGGTCAGGAGCTGTTCTATCTTGTTCCAGTGTGCAAGATGGGAGAATAATAAATTAGGTTCCAGGAAGACAGATTCCAACTGAATGTTAGAAAAATCTTACCACCAGTCAGAACGGTGGAAGGAATTACTCAGAGCTAAGCTCCTTTACACTGCATCAGTTCAAGTTGAAACCAGACCACCATTTGGGGATGCTTTAATTTGGGTTCCTGAACTGAGAGGAGGTTGGACCCTATGATTTTATGACAATTTTATGATTTCCCTTTATGATTCTATACTTTGATCACATCTGAGCAACAGAACCCCACGGGATCAGTAGATGGTAGGAAAAGGATATTGAAAACCAGAACTCTAGTGGGCCCACAAATGATTGCATCATGGATCTGATAGTCCTTGCTATCAGTCATTTTACATTAACTTGCTTCTTCCGATTTCTCTGCCATTTTGCACTCCGCTTATGGCAGCTGTAATGACTCAGTCAATTGATTTAGCCAGGCAATTGTTCTCTCTTTCCTTTAGCTTTCAAAAAGAGTTTGGGGCCACTAGAGATGGAGGAAGAGAGGTGGCGGATAGGGCAGGACTGCTCTTGAATTATTTTTAGGAAGAAATGTTTCTCTGGTAATTGATTTAGGTTCCTCTGGGACTCAGGACTTGGACCAGTGATCCAGCTTTAATCTGGAGCAGGTGGCAGTTGTGCCCAAGAAGGCCTTTGCAAAAATACATCTTGTGCACCAGATGTTCCCATTCTAGTTTGGGAGGCACTGCGCACTGTCACTGATACATCAGTCACCTCCCAGTTGAGCTATTGCAATGTGCTGTACATGGGGCTGGAAAACATTTGGAAGCTTCAGCTGGTCGAGAAAGAGGGAGCACAGGCAGTACTGGGCACACCATGGTGTGCCCACATAACATACTGCTTTGTGACCTGCACTGGCTTCCAGTAGGCTTCTGTGTGCAGTTCAAGGTGCTGATTGTCACATTTAAAGCCCTGCATGGTATGGAGCCAGGTTACTTGCAGGACTGCCTCTCCCCTATGGTTTCTATCTATCCTGACAGATCTAGTAGAATGGATGTGCTCCAGTTCCCCTCAGCGAGGCAACGTCAACTAGTGGAGCATAAGAAGCAGGCCTTCTCTATCACCATGCCTGCCCCATGGAACAGCTTCCCCCCAGAGATACTGACAACTCCAACCTTACTGGCCTTTTGGAAGGCTGTGAAGACTTGGTTTGTCCCCCAGGAATTGGGGCCAGGCTATTAGTTTGGGAGCTCCAGTGAGGATATGCAGTGTTGGTGTTTTGTTATTTTAATGAAAGGGCCTCAACCCAGGCCGTGTGTGTGTGTTTTATTATATGGTATATGTTCACCATTCAGAGTATTGTCAGATAGATGGGTGGCTTTAGAAATTTGAGAGAGAGAGAGAGAGAGAGAGAGAGAGAATAGCACAACTTTAAGGGCCTCTACCAATTTGGCCAGAAACAGGGTTAAGGTTGGATAAGGTCCTCCTGACTTTCAATATGGTGGCACCCTACTCTGTCACACCATCCTGCATTTATTCCCTCTCTACAGGGGGGAAATTAAACTGGAAATTATTGCCTCCCCCTCAGCCTACTCTGTGGTGATTGGGAGGATCTAGAAAATGGTTGGCAGGATGATTGACTGAGACATCCCATCTCATTCGCTACTGGAACAAGGAATGAGTTAATTTACCAGCAGTGGGATGTCTGGGTCAGCTGTACGGTGATAACAGAGCCCATGTGTTATTTTTCAGGGACCTCTGTAGGCCTTCAAGGTATCTGAGAGGGTATATATGCAGTTACATTTTGGTGAAGGCTAGTCTTCAGATTCACCACAATGGAAGTCTGCACATTTGATCAATGCAAGTCATTCATCCTTTCCTCCCCCTCCGGAGATCTCTCTCCTGCTTTCTTTTCAATTAGCAGCTGTTGGACAGACAGTAATGAAAGCACTTGCTAAAGAGCACTAAGATGTCAATGTAAGACTGCAAATCCAAACTTGAAACAGCATGCTGTAAATCAATTGTCACCACTGTGACAACTCCCCCAGGAGCACAGTGGGAAGCTATCCAAACTGAACCGGATGCTCCCTTTCCAAGTTAATGTCCTGGCTAGAGGACGTCTATCCTTTTTCTCTTTGCCTCTTCTTCCTGTCAAAGATTGGAGGGAGACATGACCGTTTGCAGATAAGGAGCAAAGGAGTACTGTATAGTACTGCATTTTAAATAATTCTGTTATTAAATAACAGAAGCAAACCTTTCTATAGGGATGGGATGGGATACCATAACTGATTTCTCCAACATGTTGACAAAGCCTCTGGCATCACATGGTAGAGGGACTTTGGAATAAAGCAGAGTCTTCTCCCTGTTTTCCCACCCTCTGAAAGATGTATACCCAACCTCTGCTTCTCTCTCATTTCCAACCCATGTTCCCATGAAATCAAAGACTAGGCTGATATAAATAATGTTTATTGCCAATGCAATTAGCCCTAGTAACAATGAAAATCAGTTCCTATGGAGTCTAGAAACCTAGCTGTTTATATTAGTAAAGCTTTTTCCAACCCTTCTACTGGAATGGGCTGGTGGCAGCTCTTGACTCATGTTCCCGTCTTGTGCCCAGCTGTAGGTTGGCTCACAGAATAGTCCTTTCCATTCTTTCACTTCCCATTACCTGCCTTGCTGGCTTCATCCCTAACAGCCCAGGTAATTAATGGCAAGGCAGAATGGATGAATCATTAAAAGAGTATACAGAAATGTTTGCCAAATACCTCTTTCCCCAAATCCCCCTCCCCGGTTTAGCAGAAGGATGATCAAGACTTTCGTTCAAGTTCTATCCTTACATAAACTGTTGCAATCCAACTTTCTCACCTAATACTCAGACTGGGAGCCAGTTTTGCACTTCAAATGTTGCATAGCAATCCTTAATGCTAAAAATGTACCAATTAAAATGCATGTTTTTTGAAATGCATCTTAGTTCAAAAATAATTGATTTTACATACATGTTTCCCCATCCCCTTGTCTCCCATCCCACACACAGTTTGATGCAGGAGTATGATAGCTCCTGTGTCTGCATATAAATTTAACACAGACTGGAAAATGACACATACCACACAATGCATATATACAACACACAGAGAGAGACTATTTAAAGGAGGACACAGAAAGTACTTATCAGAGATCATACGCCTGTCATTTACTTGCCAGAAGGGCATCCACTCAAAGAAATTGGATTTTTTTGTGGCAAGGACATTCAGAAATAAGAAGCCATATGTTTTCCAGGATTGCAGCATAGGACAAAGTGTTTAACACTTTCTATCATGTCTTCTAATCAGTGTGCATTTCCTGCAGTTATTCCAGAATCAAAAGGAATGTCAGCTAGGTCTTGAATGTGTACTTCTTTAGTAATCAGACACAGCATCTGGCTGACCTTCATCGCTCTCATAAAGCTAAATTGGGTTAGATAGGAGATTCTCTAGAAATCCCAAGGCCCTGGGTAGATGGTAAACTCAAAAAACATTCCAGAAGCAGCCATGACAAAGAAAACAGCATGGATTGGTCCAAGAAGTCACCAGGGTCAAGGAAGCCTCTACCTTTCCTTTGCTCCTTAGAGAGCAGATGTCTTGGCTTAAAGTCATTTCAAAGGCATAGGTTACATTCCTTGATGACTTTAAATGAAGAATCCTGGCATATTAAATCACAGGGTCAACAAGCAATGGATTCATACTGGCTTCAAGCATTCAGCCTTTTGGTTTGTACTTCACCCCTATATTTGTAAACCATGATGTACATCTGATCATGCTGGTGGTCAACCTAATCCCCACTTTTGGGGGGTGCCCCTAGCCTCCTTCCAGCTTCTACACTCAGAGCCAGTCTGCAAGTTGAATAAAATACTGCACTACTATTTGTACTTGAACAGAAGTAGGTATCATCCTTGATTGACTAAGAACTCTGGAATACTATAAAAGACCTTTAGGCTGGATTCACATAACTTTACGCTAGTTAAATTATGGGCAAATATTTGAGGTCTTCATCTGACCCTGTTGGAAATAAAGCACTGACTTACTAACATTTATAAGGCTTCAGCAGACTTTAAAAAATCGCCCTCCTTGCTTTGCCTTCTGTTTTTGTAACAGGTTGGTTTGCCTGCCTTCCTTTCATCATGGATATGACAGATAAATTATGCCACCTTGGACAACTCCATGGTTTTCTTCTGAAAATTAATTAGGAGCTCTTCTGATTAGTGGATTAAACTAAAACTAAATGAGGGAGAAAAAGCAAGCAAACTTCTAGCATAAGTCTGATGCTGACTAAGTCTAGCATTGCAGGGTGTCTGCAGGGATGGGGGCAAAAAAGTCAAGATGGTGTTTGCAATCATGCAAAGCCCTGACCCTTTTGTGTACAAAGGGTGGGGCTCTGAATGTATGGCTGTGGATGCCATCTTGACTTTTTGGCCCCCCTGTGGACATCCAGCAGTGTTGGCTTCTGATGATAAGCAATGGCAGAAGGGACACACAGGATTGTGATGGTAGGATATCTGTGGACATCTCCTGATAGAGCATCTGACTCTTGGCTCAGATTTGGCTGCCTAGTTATTTCTAGGCCAGGCTTGTGGGAAATAGTTTCCCAAGATTTACTGATTCTTCCTTAGTCCTTGGGAAAGCTATATTTCCCTGGAGCTTTTTGGTGATAACACTCTGCATTAGCAGCACTTCCAATAGCAGAGGAAGGGAACATGGGAAATTACGCCTCACTAATGCCAGGCCAAATTGGGGTCATGCCAGTCAGAAAATGTTTTTGTCTGTGGGAAAAAAAAGGTAAGATTTTCTTCTGACTTGTTCATATGGGCAAACCAAATTGTACTAAAAATTAGATGTGAGGAGAGAAAGGGAAGTCAATCTATCTTTCAGGCAACTTGTTATCATATAAGAATATACTAATCTCTGCATCAAGCATGGGCAACTTTCCACCACTGGCCACCATCTTTGTGGACTACTTCAGTGATGGGGAGACTTGACTGATGATGCAATAATGGGGTATTTGTTGCCATAGTGATGATTCAAACCGTGATCAGATAACACCTACACTGACATCTGATAATTTCAGAAGAAGATGGCAAATATGATGCTTAGCGGTGGAAAGCTCGTTAAGGATCCATGGGGGTGGGGAGTGACTTTTTAAAAGGATGATGGGAAGCCAACAGGAAAATAGGCTGGTGTAACGAACTGCCACCTGTTGATCCCAAATCCAGTAACTTTCCTTGCAACCAATATTGATTCAAAAGAAAGTTCATTTATTGAGAATAAGTGTACAGATCCAAAGCATTGCTAAGACTGAGCAAAAGCACGCCAAAAGCTGTTTTTCTTACTCCCCGCCCCCCTTACATCGCCCCTAGTTCTTGGTCTTCTGATTCCCTTGCTGGCATGGCCTTGATCATGCCAGAGCCTGTGATAAGGAGACATCTGCTTTAAACGGTTTCTCATTCCTACTCCCCCCTCCCCATCCTTTTACAATGGCAGAACCGCAGCATGTAAAAAGCCATTTCTTAAACTAACCATATAATAATCTATTATAAAATCTTGTGAGGATTCTGACATGCTGCCCCTCCACAAAAGAGGATGTCAGTCACATGATTCCTCTTCTTCACTCTAAAAAAGAAAAAGCAAAGAGAAACATAATACAATAACCATTCTAATTGTTAAGGCTTTGTAGGATAAACATCATAAAATTTTTTAACTAAATGTGGAGCCTTTACATGTTTCTTGTCAACCCATTCAGCCATTGATTTGGGAAAATGTTTCCACTGAATTAAAAATTGAACCCCCCCCCCCTCGTGCTTTCTACTGTCCAGTATCTCTTTAACTTCAAAATGTTGTTCTCCTTCAACCATCATTGGTTTAGGAGGTACTGGGGAGGGATGCCATTGAGATGACTCTTTATAGGGTTTAAGCAGGTCGCAGTGGAACACTGGATGGATTCTTTTAAAGGTAGCCGGCATCTGTAATCGTAGTGAAACTGGATTAATTACTTTATCTATAACAAAAGGCCCTACGAATTTTGGAGTGAGCTTTCTGGAAGGTTGTAATGATTTAAGATGCTTGGTAGGTAAAAGAACCTTATCTCCTACATTCCAGTCTTTTTCTGGGGTTCTCTTAGCATCTGCAAATTTCTTGTACGTTGCTGTGGCCTTCTTCAACAACGCAGCAATCTGAGGCCACACTTGTGTCATTTGTTGGACCCATTCATCAACTGAAGTGATTTGAGTGGTTCGTTTAGGTAGTTCTGGGATGGGTACAAAGTCTTGTCCTGTAGCTATTTTAAAAGGGGTGAGGCCAGTGCTTTGGTGCACTGCATTATTATAAGCTACTTCAGCAAATGGTAACAGTTCATCCCAATTGTCTTGTTGGTAGTTAATGAAACATCTCAAATATTGTTCCAACACTGAGTTCAGACGTTCACATGATCCTGCTGTCTGGGGGTGGTACCCCGAACTCAAGCCTTGCGATGCCCCCAGTAGTTTTAGGAATGCCCTCCAGAACTTGGCAGTAAACTGCACCCCGCGATCCAAAATTATTCATTCTGGGACACCATGAGCTCGGTAGACATGTTGTATAAATAACTTAGCCAGTTTGGGGGCTGATGGAAGGGATTGGCATGCCACAAAATGTGCTTGTTTGGAAAAAAGGTCTGTAACTATCCAAATAACTGTCTTTTTGTTGCTTTCAGGCAGGTCTACAATAAAGTCTATGCAAATTTGCTTCCAAGGAGCCCCTGGGTTTGCTACTGTCTGTAGAAGCCCCATTAGTTTGCCCCCTCTCTTTTTGGCCATTGCACACGTGGAGCATGTAGCTGCATATTCCCCTACATCTTTTCTCATTGTTGCCCACCAAAATTGACGCCTGAGTAGATGTAATGTTTTCACAAAACCAAAGTGCCCAGCTGTTTTGCTGTCGTGACTTCTTTGCAAGACCCACTTTCTAGCATCTGCAGGGACATACAGCTTATCTTGCCACCAGCATGCCCCTTGTTTGTTCACTAGCAATTGGCTGTTGCTTTTAAACCAATCATCCTGAGCAATCTGGGCATTTAATTTTTTCAACAACTCTCCTTCTGGTTGTTCTTCACCCCTTTTTTTCTGAGCTCTAGTGACCACTCTTAGGGCTGCTTGGGTACATGGAATTACAGGAGCGACTACTTCCTCCCGCTTTCTGTTGTGTTGAAGCAATCGAGACAGGGTGTCTGCCAGAAATTTTTTTCCCCCAGGAATATACTTCAGGGAGAAGTTAAATCGGTGAAAATATTGTGCCCATCTCATTTGCTTGGGTGACAGCTTCCTCGGTGCAGTCAAAGCTTCTAGATTTTGTGATCAGTCCAAATTTCAAAGGGATGGGGTGATCCCTCTAACAAGTGTCTCCAGAAAACTAACGCCCATCGTACTGCGAACACTTCCTTTTCCAACACCAACCAGCATCTCTCAGTTTCTGAAAATTTCCGGGATATGTACTCACATGGAAACAGCTCCCCCCCTGCCCCCTTCTGTAACAACACAGCTCCCACTGCCACATCCGAAGCGTCTGCCTGTATGACAAATGGCTGTTCTGGATCAGGGTGCTTTAAGATCGGTTCAGCCGTAAACAGATGATTTAAACTTTGAAAAGCTTCCTGGCACTCCTTAGTCCAGGCCAAGGGGACTCCAGGTTTTGATGCCTTCGCTTTGTCCTTGCCCTTGATTTTCAACAAATCGGTGAGTGGGAGTGCTACTTGGGCAAAGTTGGGTATGAATTGCCGATAGAAATTAGCAAAGCCCAGGAAACTTTGAAGCTGACGCCTGGTTTTGGGAGCCTCCCAACCCATGACGTCCCTCACCTTGACCGGGTCCATTTCAATTCCCTGATGTGAAATTCTATACCCCAAATTGTGAGAGTCAGGACCAGAGGGGTTAAGAATTTACTCTCATCACCAGAGCAATGGGGAACTGATAAGAGGATGAGACTGAACCCTCCCTAAAGAATGCAAGGGAGGTTGGGAGGGTGACCCTGGAATTTGCTCTCACTCTGAGAAGATTTCTATAATGGGAGAAAGGCCATTAAACCTTGCTGGATTGAATCTGTACTGTCTCCTGGAGTTTCCTGGGCTAATCCTGACACATATAGTCAATTTGCTGTTTATGAAATTCACATTTGGAGAGCTTGGCATACAACTGAGCCTCCAGTAGCTTTTTTAGTACCTTCCTGACCAATTGTACATGTTGCTCCATGGTCTCAGTGTAAATCAGGATATCGTCCAGATAAACCAACACCCCCTGGTATAAATGCTCTTGTAACACCTCATTTATAAGTTGCATAAACACCCCCGCTGCTCCTTTTAATCTGAACGGCATTATTTCATAACCGAAACACCCCAGGGGCATGTTAAAGGCAGACTTCCATTGATCTCCTTCCCGGATTCGCACCCTGAAGTATGACTCCCTTAAATCCAGCTTTGTGAAAATTTTCCCTTTGGATAAATGGGCCAACAGGTCTTTCATCAAGGGGAGTGGGTACCGGTTGTCAGAAGAAATGGCATATAGCCCTCTATAATCTGTGCACAAACGTAGGGAGCCATACTTCTTTTCCCTAAATAGCACCGGTGCAGCAATTTGAGAATGCGTAGGTACAATAAAGCCCCTCTTTAGATTCTTATCAATGAATTCCCGCAATGCTTCCAACTCTTTGGGTGTCATTGGATACATTTTCTTCCTTGGAAATTTAGCCCCAGGCTCAATCTCTATGGCACAGTCACTGGCACGATGGGGGGGTAGCTGATCTGACTCCCTTTTGCTAAACACCTCCTGCAGGTCACGGTATTGCTTGGGAATCTGAGTTGCAGCCTCCACTGCCTTTTTCCCACTCACAGAGCCCATCTCTCCATCTGACAACGTTTCGGTAATTCCTTCAACTTCCACTCCCCCCCCCCTTCGGGAAACGTAAGATCTTCTCCTCCCAGTTCACTTCTGGGTTCTTCCTTTTTAACCAGTTCATGCCCAGAAGCACTGGGTTGCATGCCATGGGAGTCACTAGGAATTTAATAGTCTCTCTGTGGTCCCCCATAGTTAGCTCAAGCTCTTCAGTACAATATTCCACCGGCCCTCCCCCTGCTGGGGATCCATCCAGCTGGGTAAAAATCACAGGGGTTTTGAGTCTCTTTAAGCGCAGTCCCAAACCCCAGGCAAGGGCGGGGTTAATCAGATTTCAGGAGCAGCCAGAGTCTATCAGCGCCTGTATCTCTGCCCTTCGATTAGTCCTTACCACCCTTAGTTCCACCCAAATTTTAATGGGACTCACCCCCATCTCTTCGCTGTCCGAGTCCTCCTGTGAGCTGCTTTCTTTCTCTGGAAGAGCAGCCGCCTGTCGGAGAGAGAGAGCGGAGCTAACAACTTCCGGGTTTTTCCGCCGCTGCGTGTTGCCGCTCTAGCTCCCATCTCACTGCCTACTGCCGCTGACTCCTTCTTGCCGGGCTTCGAAGACTTCAGCCCCTTCCGCTCCGTCTTCTTGCCTCCTTGTTCCGTCTTCACTTTAGGGCACACAGCGGTAAAGTGCCCCGGCTCCCCACAGTTGAAACAGATGCACCAGCTCCTGCTACTTTCCAGAGCGCTGGTCTTCGCCTTGGGCGCCGCCTTCTTTGTGCCGGGAAAGGGTGGAAGTCGGATTCTTGCTTCTATGGTGTGCCATTGCTCCTCCACTTCGCCGGCCATAGCGACCCATCCATTAAAGGTTTTGGGGAAACCCCGGCACACCATGCACTGCAACAATTCAGGTTGCAAGCCTCTCTGGAAGAACTTGATCAGGAGCTCCTCAGGCACATGAGGCAGCCTTTGAGCCAACCCCCAAAATTCATAGGCATACTCTGATACCAACCTGGACCCCTGCTTCAGCCTTTCCAGGTCACGTCGTGCTTTAAGCGCCACGCACGGGTCTTCAAAGCACGTGCAGAGAGCCACCATGAAATCCTCTAATCTCCTTAAAGCCCGGTCCTTCGCCCTATGCAGGCCAACCACCCATTCTGCAGCCGTACCTTCAAAAAAACTGGACACATAGGAGACCTTCTCCTCCTTGCTACAGAACAGACCCCCATAGCCCTCCATGTAGATCTGAACCTGGGTGATAAAGCAAGCAAGCTGCTCAGCATCTCCCCCGAATTTCATGGAGATGCCCCGCTGCTGCATCGGGCTCTTCTTGGCTCTGCTAGGTGTGAGATCCTCCTCCTCCTCGCTGGAGGTCTCACCTTCGGCTGACTGCTCTGCCGCCTCTGTACCTCCCGGTGTGGCCGCTGACTCTCGCGTGGGGGGCGTAAATCCCCCTCCAAGCAGTTGATCTACCACTGCCTTTAGCGCTCGCATATCATCGGATAGGGACCCCATCTGCCCTTCCAATTTCCCCATGCGATCTTTCATCAAAGGGCCCCGTCCCTTCATCGCCGTTGCCTTCGCCCCCACTCTGTCAGGATTAGCCCAGGACACTCCAGGAGACAGTACAGATTCAATTCAGCATGGTTTATTGGCTTCAGTCCCGTTACAGAATCTTCTCAGAGTGAAAGCAATTCCCAGAGTCACCCCACAAACATCCTGCATTCCTCAGGGAGGTGCCAGTCTCATCCTCTTATCTCTACCTCTCTGTTCTGGGGATAAGAGTACGCGCTTAACTCTTTCCGCTCTAGCTCTCACACACTCAGGCTTGGCGTGATGATTGCACTGGCTCCTCCTGGGTTATCACCTTCACTTCCAATGGAGGAGGGACTGGTCTCTCTTCTTCTTCCTCAATTACATTGTCAGCCATCCTGCTGCTTGGTTGGTCCCGGTCAATGTGAGGCTTTGGACTCCCTGCAGGGCAATCTCCCTGGTGGAAGTCTGCACTGGGAGTCTTAGCAAAATGTAATGAACTGCCACCTGTTGATCCCAAATCCAGTAACTTCCCTTGCAACCAATATTGATTCAAAAGAAAGTTCATTTATTGAGAATAAGTGTACAGATCCAAAGCATTGCTAAGACTGAGCAAAAGCGCACCAAAAGCTGTTTTTCTTACTCCCCCCCCCCCCTTACATCGCCCTTAGTTCTTGGTCTTCTGATTCCCTTGCTGGCATGGCCTTGATCATGCCAGAGCCTGTGATAAGGAGCCATCTGCTTTAAACGGTTTCTCATTCCTTCTCCCCCCCCCCCCCTTTTACAATGGCAGAACCGCAGCATGTAAAAAGCCATTTTTTAAACTAGCCATATAATAATCTATTATAAAATCTCGCAAGGATTCTGACAGCTGGTTTTCTTTCCCCCACTCCTGAATTCTGATTATAATTCAGATGCAAAGCCTCTAAAGGTTTAGTATCGTTAACACACATGAAATTGAACCAGAACAATTTTAGGGCTCAATACTACTGTTCATCTTTCCTTCTGCTTGCTAGCTTTGAAGAGCTGAAAGGCAGGTGGGTAAATGGTGTAGGAAAAAAGGAGAAGAGAATTGTAGGATAGGATATTTTTTTCTCTAGCTCCAATTTTACTCCGAGATTTAAAAAGAATCAAAGAATCAAAGCATTGGAAGGTGATTTAGAAGCCATCAAGTCCAATCCTTGACCAATGCAGGACCCACTAGCATCTCTGATAAGCATTCTTCCAGCTCTATTTAAAAACTTCTAGGGAAGGAGAACTTCATGGAGCAGCCTGTTCCACTGGCTGCAGCTAATATGATCAGCAAGTTTCTTCTGATCATTAGTCTGTGTAAGGTTTACCCCGTTCAGCTCCAAAGAGACTCTCGTGACACGCAAGTTCAGCAAAGACGTTTACTAGTGTGTAACGAGGGTAAGTACAAACAAAGCCAGCGTTGGCTTGGCATAGCTTACATGGTATTTTATAGTTTCCCCATTTCCGCACTTTACCCTGTTGCTTAGTTACAGATTACCCGCAGTAATCCCCCCTCGCCCAAATGGCAGATTCAGTCCGGTTCTTTTATCTTCTTGATTGCCATCTATTGGTTGTGTGGTTGTTGTCTTTGTTGGGTTTTCCTGTTGTGGTAAAGCCGGGAGTTCTCAATCTTGCACTGATTGCTGCACTTCCAAGCTGCTGTGCCTCCCTTTGTCTGCAGCACTCGAGGGAAGCCGGCGTTGATACAATGTATCTGCTCTCGGTGGGAGTTAACTACCACCACCTGTCAACAATCAGTTCGCAGTCTTGGCTAACTTCCCCTTTTTCACTGCTAGCACCTAGGGCGGTGAAATTGACTAGGCGAAGCTGAGCAGCGCGTTCGCCTTGCCGTGCCATTCCGGCTGAATCTGAGAGTCTCAACGTTCTTTCTTATAGTTAATCCATTGGTTATTGTTCTACCTTCTGGAACAACTGACAGTAAGTCTACTACTTCTTCAGATACTTGAAGAGTTCTGTCATCTCTCCCTTTATCTCTTGTCTATGCTAAGCCTTCCCAGATCTTTTAACTGTTCCTCGGTCCCCATACCTCACAACATTTTGGTAGCCATCTGCTGGACTTGCTCCAATTTTTGAATGGTGGTGTTCAAAACTGGACACAGTTTTCCAAACGGGGCCCAGAGTAGAGAGCAGCAACAACTTCCTGTGCTCAGGATACTATGTTCCTGTTAATGCACCCCAAAATAGCATTTGTTTTTTTAGAGGACACACACACACACAAAGTCAAGGATCATGGATTTCTCCTTATATTTGAGGTGAGGAATATTAACCTGAGAGGATCACAAATTTCACACCAGAATTAATAGTAGGTGGTGACATCTTTAACATCCAGCTCCTGATGCAAAGCCTTTCATTCTTAGATGCGATGGCATCTTTTAGATTAAAGAGGTATTTTCCCCACTTAGAGGAAGCATTGCCTGAACACTTAATGGAATGCTGGAAAGATTACAAAACTTAGCATTCAGCATATGGTTTTGTCTGAGGTCTGATTTGCAGTTTATTAAAAGTGGCACCAGCATACAGTTCCACAGAGGCAAACAGCTGAGCTAAACTGATCATTCTGCATGCACACGGGTGGATCTGGGGACTAGTTAAATCTCCCGTCTCCTCTCACACAGCTCTCAGTTATGGAACATCAACTACCAAATATTGTGTCAGAAAAGTGGAACAACACCTTCTGAACATCCAACAGGCAGCAATGAGAACCAGCTTTGTGGACCTCTGAAGCATTAACTGGTTTCTCCCGCCCCACCCGAGTTATTTCTAAAGAATATACTTTGTTTGCATAGAGAGTATGTTCAGAACAATACCAGATTTTGCAACTGAT
This sequence comes from Liasis olivaceus, assembly GCA_030867105.1. NCBI lineage: Eukaryota > Metazoa > Chordata > Lepidosauria > Squamata > Pythonidae > Liasis > Liasis olivaceus. The sequence continues at coordinate 319,926,588 of CM061349.1, read as the reverse complement.
TTTTTTTTTTTTGGTCAACAACAACAGTACCTGCTTCTTTTATACTGATTTTTATTTAGTTTTTTACATACTGTATGTATAGCCGTATAATAGTTGAGAAGAACGTCTGTATCCATTTTTCCAGTATTTCCTAAGATTCCTTCTTCCACAGTCTACCCCCATATACTCTGCTCACTTACTTTGTCAGAACAAAAAGCAAGGAAACAAACACAAGTTCTGTGTTGTTTAGTGTCATCATACCTATTGAGAGCAGAACTTTGTTGTCATTACATTGGACATCTGTCAGGGAAGAGCTTGATCATAACCAGCAGCTTCTACCTCAATCCAGAAGATCCCTGCCCAGGTTCATATAATATGAACCTGGGTATTCATCCACTAACAGTCATCCACTAACCCAATCAAAATTCCTTAACATTGGACCTAGCAGCATAAAATCACACTAACTGGATCAGGAGTTCCCTGTTTCCAAAGATACTGATATTCTACATCATTAGAAAAGTATTGCTAAAAATCAAATTGCTTTCAGTTTGGAGGATTAACTTCCATAAAACTGCCAGGGCATCCCCAGAACAGTTGGCTCAGCATAGCCTCTAGGTGGAATGGAACCTCTGGAGTAGTGTTTCTCAACCTTGGCCATTTTAAGATGTGCGGACTTCAACTCCCCATGCTGGCTGGGGAATTCTGGGAGTTAAAGTCCACACATGTTAAAATGGTTAAGGTTGAGAAACACTGCTGTAGAGTTCTCCAGAATGACCAATTCCCAAGATGATAGGTTTTGCACATCACTAGTCTCTAGGCTAGTCACAGTCTTAGTAGCCCTCTTCTTGAGATGCTCAGGTTTGCTGAATTTGCTTGCTTAAATTTCAGAAACCAGAACTGGATAGAGTATAGTGGATGAAGGAATAAGATAAATCATGCTTTACAGTTTGTGGTCACAGAAATGGTGATTCATAAAGGCTCAGAAATGTTGCAGCTGTTGACATTTGAGATATATGATAAAATATACAGTTGCACTATAAATACATCATAATAGAATCTCACTCAACTTAGAGCTGTTGGACATGCTGGTTTGGAATTTGGAGAGGGATTATTCCACATACCTGGAGGGCACTAGTCTGAAGAAGTTTGGGATGAGATTGCATCTTGGTCTCATGTTATGCATGTCTTGGCTATCAGCAGCCTTGTATGTCTCTCCCTGTCAGGGTGTGCAGCATACACTCCGCGCAGTGGTGCTCCGTGAGTGAGACAAAATAAACAGTCCACAGTCCAATGTAGAAAACTTGCACACAGACGTTTACTGTACAATATATACAGAATGGACACCACCAACCTGCAAATCCCTAAGTACTTCCCAGAACTCCAGCACCAGCCACAACTCCTATCACCAGCCACACTATAACCCATGGTGCACTTTGCTATATACAGTGGTTTGTGCTGTGTCATGCTGACACACCCTACAGGTGTGTGCCCCGGGTGGGTTGCAGGGATTGCAAACACAGTCAAGCTGTGCTCTGTCAAGGGCATATTTTCACTGAGAAATTCTTTACTCCAGGGTAATACCCTGACACTCCCTTCCTCCCAGGTATTCAGAAAAGAGTTCATGCTCTTATGAGCAAATTTGGAAAACTAGAATGAAATTCTCACATGTCTGATCCACTGGATGTTGGGTACCACTGGAAGCCTTCTCTAAAAGCTAGAAGTGTTCTCCAAGAAGCCCTTTCCTGTTTTCATGTGCTTCCAAACCTCTAAGAATTAAATTGCTCTAAGAACTGAACTTCCTGAGGCAAATCATTGCCTTTACAACAGGGAGGATGTTCAAAATCACTAAAGAAGGACAATGGTGTGTAATTAAGATATGCCACCATTTCTATTCCTTTTGACAAGTTCAAGGAGCATTCAGAATAGGAACAGGAGATAGGATGTTTAACCCTTTTCTCTCATACTGTCTGCTGCCTCCAAAATAGTCCTCCCAAAGAATTTACACTTTAAAATAAAAAAATGTAGATTGTGCATAAGTTCTGAATTGCCCTGAAAGCTGGCCAGTGGAAGGCAATTTAGAGTAGAGAAATGACCTGCACTGAAATAGATAAGCAATCTCTTCCCTGCTTTTCTGAAGCTGGACATGCATCGACTCCATGGATCATAGTCCTTTCAAGGAACGGCTGCTGGAAGACAATCCTCTATCCAGTCTACCTTCCCTTTACAGATAACTAACACTAAAGGGGGACTACAAGGGCCTGAACAACAGATTGAGCCAGCTGACAAGGGAAAAGAGATCCATCTGCTCATTTAACCATTTAAGATGTTTTCTGGAAGCAGCCAGTTCCTACAACAGATAACTCTCATTTGGATTTGTTTGGTTCATAATTAATTCTCTATTCTTTTGTCCTTAATTGTCTTTAATTAATGATCTGTATTTCAATTAATCTTCCCATTAGTACAAAACTGTAGCAACTTACTCAGTAAAACAGAAACAAAAAAGTTGGGGAGCCAAAACCCAGAAAGAGATTCCAATTCTGCTTGCAAGCTCAACACTTATACTTCTCTTCTGACCTGGCATCCACAATTTCAGGCGTCATCATTATCTGTATTATACAGCCATGCCTAACTTCATCACCATTAAGTCTTGCAAGGGAGTAACTCCCATTTTGGAGGAGTTAAGAAAGGGAAAGTCTCCGTAGAGCCGAACTTGACTCCTTCAGACTAGATGGATACATCCAAGATGTTCTTTTCATCCCAAGAGTGGTAAAGCCAGCAAAACATGCCTATAAACAACATCAGTACAATCATGCTTCTTTTTCACCATTCACCATTTTTCACCTCATTCACAGAGGTGTAACTGCAGTGGTCCAACCTCGAGAAATGAGCTACAGCACACCAATAACCAGAGAAGGAATCATGCCAAGAACAGCAATGGTAGTACTTTCAAAGAAAACACTCCAAAAGTTTGGTTTCCTACCTGTCTGAGCCCTTTCAAGAACTTCTTCCGTTTCCTGAGATGTTGACAAAGGCTGAGGTCATTCTCCCGATCTGAGCTGTAGTGGTGATGGTGATGGTGGTAGTGGTGGAAGTGCAACCGAGTCTTTTTTAGGTGGTAGGGCAACCCATTAGCAAGTACTTCCCGTTTCTTCTTTGCTAAGGGATCTCGGTGCTTGTTCGCAAGGTCAGGTGGCTTCACTGCTACATCCTTCTGTTTACAATGGGGAAGAAGAAGAGGAAGAAAATGTCATATTTTTTTGAAGAGCCTTTACACATAACGACTGGAAGTACAAGCTTTATGGAATTCAGTGAAACAGGCCTGGGGAAACAGCTATGTCTTTAATGCCTTACAAAAAGCCAACAGGGTTGGAGTCTTCTAGATGTCTAGGAGGACACTGATCCATAGAGCAGGCACTGAAAGAACAATTCCTAGGTGTCACAAGATGACATTTCCTGATGGAAGGATGTTGGAGCATACATCCTTTTTGGTTTTGGTGGGGCAAGCAGAAACTAGCAGAGACAGATGGTCCTGCAAATATCCTGGTCCCATGCCATATAGGACAGCCGGCACTTTGAATTGCACCTGAAACTCAGTGGGAGTCAGAGTGCCTAGGAAAGCAAAAGTGCCATGTGGGTATATCAGCAAACACCCAAAACTGCCTGCACCACAGCATTTTGGACCAGATGCAACTTCTGAATGCTCTTCAAAGGCAACCCCATATATAGCACATTGCAGTAATCCAGCCAAGGTGACTAAGACATGAGTTACTGTGAATAGGGCTTCCCAGTCCAGGAACAGGCATAACTGGTGCACAAGACAGTCTGTGCAAAGGCCTTCCTAGCCACAGCTACCATCTGCTCTTCAAGCGACAGCCTCAGCCAGCCTCACCAATGGAAAAGGATGAGAGGTGTTGCAGTCTGACAACATTTGAAAAAAAAACACACACTTTGTTCAACTCTGATGTATCTAAGACTAAGTCAGGTGGACCATTTTATGCTCTGAATCAGTGACTTGCATTCATATGACATGCTTAACCAGGTAAAAGCTGTATTTGCACAACCCACTATATTTAACACTGGTTAGGTGGAGTGGTTTTTGTTGTTGTTTTGGTGGCCTAGAGTGTTTTGAGAACCCAGCCTGTTTGGTTAGTTTAAGACTCTGGACATTGGGTAAACCTAGTGTACTGTCTAAAAGTAGAACATAGGTTAATTGAGCATGATATGCAAACTTAGCCCTATTGACTCATTAGTCAAAAGAATGAAATCTAGACATTTACTTTTATCTTTAGAGGAATTGCTGTGGCTAAGTGGAAAAATACATGCTTTGCATACAGAAAGTCCTAAGATCAATTCTGAGCAAAAAAATATCAATGGGATACTGCTGCTTAAGTTAGATTCCTATGTCTCAGTTTGAGTCAGAGACAGATTTAGCTCCATATCCCCCCAAATCTGCAGAGTTTTGCATCTGATCTCTATTTAAATTACAGGAGCTGTTCAGACTTTTGTTCCCCCTGGTCAGCTGACACTCCTATGCAGGAAATATCAATCCTGCATGCCACTGAATATTGTTTTTCCTTCACTATGGGAGGAACAGGAAACAATTATGATGACGCCTATCCACATCTCTCCTCTGTGTTTGAAATGTATGAGCTGCCTTTTAGGAAAGAAAGCAACTTGTATTAACAAACACACTTCACAGTCTTTCTAGCACAGAAAGTGTTGGTGTTGCTATTTACAGATGATATCTGAGCCACCAGAAAATAGCTGGTGTAAGATTATACCGGACAAAAGAAAATGGGCATGAAGGTGTCTTGAGGGTAGGGCTGCCCTGCTTCTTTCAAATGCAGAAACAGTTTGTTCTTCCAATAAAAGAGAGTATCTGTAGCTCAGGGTTGAACTGTGGAGTCCTTGGTGCTCTCTGAGCTTGGTTGTTTGCTTGCAGATGTTTCATTACCCAACTAGATAACATCATCAGTACAGTACGTTTTCTTGTCCTTGAATTACATAGAAGGTATTTTCCAGACACAGATGACTTGGCTGTTTAACAGAACTCTGCCACTTACAGAAATTATGATTACTATTATTATTATTTTGGTGCCTTCGAGTCAGTGTTGACTCCTGGCAACTGCCTAGATAGTCCCTGCAGTTTTCTTGGCAAGATTTTTTCAGAAGTGGTTTGCCCTTTCTTCTTCCTAGGGCTGAGAGAGAGAGAGAGACTGGCCCAAGGTCAGCTGGTTTTATGTCTAAGGTAGGACTAGAACTCACAGTCTCCCAGTTTCTAGTCTGGTGCCTTAACCACTACACCAAACTGGCTGTCCAGAGAAATTATACACTGTCTCTTACCATAAGCAGTCAAAGGATAGTCATAATAGGGGAAGGCATGGGAACACATCAGATTCAGACAGTGAATGCATCTGAATTATGTGCTCATTAAATCTAGTGGTTATTTCTTAGGAAGTTGGATGAGGACTACTGGCACCCAGATTTAAACCACAGTTGCCATGAAGCTCATTGGATAACTTCAGGCTCAAAGGCAATTGCAACAAGGGTCAAGGGGAGAAAGCAGTGTGTTGTGATGTTGCACACACATACAAAAGACTGTAGCTGTGTGGCAACCATGCAATGCTGTTTCTGTCATTTTGATGAAAGCTTTGGATCCTGAAGATGCTTTGGCTTGGACCTTGTAGTCAACTTCACCAAGCTGTCATGGTTAAAATAACATTGGAGATGGAAGAATGATGTCCGTAGCTTTGAGCTCTGGGTGAAATGGAGGACTTAAAGCTCATGTGTAATAAATAGTGCCAGAATGTTTATCTCTGCTAGAGAATGCACTTTAGTGTTGTAAAGATAGTTCTGCTGCTGTTTAGTCTTCTGATGACCTTATATGAACTAAGAAGCAAGTTTTTTTAAAAAAAAAGAACCTTGAGAAAAACTTGAGATAAAATGTATTTATGTTGTGAAGGGGAAAATACTACTCTTCCAAACTTTCCTTCCCCAGCAGTGGTGCTGGTGGGGTTAAATGTTTTCTATAACTCTGGGCTACAGAACCCACTTTCTATGCAGAAGGACCCAGGTTTAACCCAGCCTTTCCAGGTACAATTGAAAACTGCCTGCCTGAAACTCTGGTGATTGGCATCAACAATACTGGGCTAGATGAAGCAAAAGTTTGATTCAGTAGATGGTAGCTTCCTAGGTTCCTATTTGTTCTCAAACAAGCAACATTAATTTAACACCAAAGGCAAATGTTTTCAGTTGAATTATGTGTATGTATCAGACTGGAATCTGTCTTTTCCTTCATTCACTGAATAGCAAACTTTCTAAAACACTATGCAGGCATTCAACAGAGAGGAGAAGCACCACGATCAATAGAGAGATGATTACAGAGTGAATAGAGGATTAAACATTAGATTTATCCCCACGGTAGACTGAATTAAATGTTCTCTGATAACCTACAAGATGCACTGCCAATACCCTTAATTCACAATCTATGCTTTCAGCAGTTATTCAACCAGGAGAAGGATATAAAGGCTGGTTAAGTAGAACAGTTAAGTAGAGGGACATGATATTTTTACATGATGGAAGACAATGAAAGAGAGAGAGAGAGATTTCCTTACAGCATAGGCTAATTGCTCAGGATTTGTATTTGCAGTACGAGGGCAGATAAGAACCTGTTAAGAATAGAGGGAGAGTTAATGTGAAAAAAAATATATCCATGGATTTCAATGGTTATTGAGTTGTGAGAATTGTCATAACAATCTTTGCTGCACTGTCAACGTAGCAGTGAACTTTGCTATCATATGGCTTTTGGAGGAGGGTCCAAAAACCATACAATTACTTCTCCTTAGCAGCATCCATGGGAAGGGGTCAAAATATGGCAGTCACAACTCATGACTGAATACCTGTCTCTTCTGTAGATGCACCAATATTGCATGCACATAAAAAGAGGCCCAGTTTTCATCATGGCACCATATCTGCCATCTTACACATTTTGAAACCCCAAGATACCAGAGTACGTGCATCTAAAAGAAAACACATCTTTGAAAGTTATGCACTGGGACTTCTGGGGGAGTAATGACAGATTGAGTACAGCTCTGTTTTTTGTACAGCTGATGACTACAGCGGCTTAGAGGAGCTGGGAAAAGGTCTGGCTCTTCGGAACACTTCTGGACAAAGGAGATGACTGGATCACCCATAAGTACTCCTTACAATGGCTCCCTGTGAAGAGATCACATTTTAGCAATCTCCAGCGGGTTGAGCACTCTGGGAGTCGCAGGTAACATCAAGCCCAAGCCATGGCTCGGAGCCTTCAAAAGGACACCAGATTTGTTTTCACTTCCTCTTTTAATTACCATAGGATACTACTTACTACTGACCTACTTGGACATTAAAAACCTTCTGAAAGGCAAGTTGCTGTACACCAGGAGAATTTCCTTCTATCCTGGAAGAAAGAAGATTGAAGTAAGTTTAAGGGACTTAAGCTGATTGGGAATGGTTAAGGGACCAGATGGATTTGAAAGAATTGCTTTGCTTTGGTTTTGGTTTTTGTTTCCCCTATGGACTGTTTTAAATTTTATAAAAATACAGCAGATGATTTTGGATTTGTCAGAAAACCTACTCTGGGAAAGTTTTGGCTCTGAAAATAAACAAAAGATAAGACTGGGCTTTGAAGGTTAACTCGAGGGGATCAGAGAGCAATTAAAGGAAAAGATATATCCTAACATAATGGAGGAACATTGTCTTATTATAGAAGAATTTAAATCTGTTTGGGAACAATGTGTTGAGGACTTATTTTTAAACTTGGATCTAACAGAGGTTATAGAAGAAAAAAAGATTATACTACATAAAACAGAAGCTGAGGATGATTTGAATAAGGAGATTAAAATGGACTTTAAAGAAACATCAGATTATAAAAGAGAGATGGAAAAGGATCTGAAACGTTCAGATCAAATGTGGATCTGAAAATGGATTTAAAGGTGTTCGACTGATCAATGATTTTTTTTTTAATAAATTGGTTATTGTTTAGTGATGAGAAATGGGAAGAAGAATTTCTTTTTCTGTAATATCAGAGGAGGTGTTAAATTACTGTAAATGTTTCTACTTGTCTGGAGAAAGGGGAGTCAGTTTTTATATGTCTTGCTTTTTCCTTTCCCTTTTTCTCTTTCTTGTTCTCTTTTTTCTTCTTTTTTGTTTCTACATCTTTTCTAATTATCTATTAGCTTTTAATTATGTAAAACTCTAATAAAAATATAATGAAAGTACTAAAAAGTGTGCAAAAACATTAAAACCAAAACAGCTTTACTGCAGAAATGTATTTAGTTCATTTTAGGAAGGCTGTAGCAAAGATTCATGTAACAATGAATGTATCCAGGGAATGTGAGTTCAGAAAGTTCCTAGGGATTTTTCTTAACAAGCTATGCACTTTAGTTGTATCAGTTATGGAAACTTGTAAACAGGAGAAATACTAACTTAATGAACAGGGATGTCCACAGAAGTGGGAAATCAACATTTGCACCCCTGTGTATGTGTACAGGTAATCCTCATTCAGTGACCATTAGAAGTTACAACGGTGCTGAATTAAGGGACTTATGACTGTTCCTCATAGTTGCAGCCATACAGCATCCCTGTGATCATGTGATCACAATTCAGGCATTTGGCAACCAGCTTGCAATTACGATGGTCGCAGTGTCCCATGGTCACATGATCGCCATTTGTGACCTTCACTGACAGCTTCCGAAAAGCTAAGTCAATGGGAAAGCTGGCAGGTTGCAAACGGCCATCACATGATCATGGAATGCTGCGACCATGCAGGTTCCACCTAACAATGGCAACTGGAACTGCTGCAATTACTGTCGTAAGTCGGCATGATCGAGTGACATCGTGCTTTACGACTGCTTCGCTTAGCGACAGAATTGCCAGTCCCAATTACCATTGTTAAACGAGGACTACCTGTATGTACTAAAGAGAAAGAGCTTTGATTGTGATGACATACCAGCCATCTTGCAGATTTTGAAACCACTGCCCCCTCCCCTCACAGATGTCCCTATTTATGAAATTTCTTTAATTTTTATTTAAAGTTAGACTGGAAGAAGACTCTACTAAACAGTTGGTAAACCAGAACATAGTTATAGTGATTTAATGACAAGGGGGATGAATGTATTCCTCTACCTCTTTTAGGTATGGGTGGGGCTCTTTAAGCTAATGGGCATCACTGAACCAGGGAGTCCATGATTCACCACACCTATGGCAGGAAATCTGCCATTAGAGTCCTCAGTTTGAGCCTCCATGCTTACATTTTGCTGCTAGTTATAAAAGAGATGGAGAAGCAGGAAACACTTTTCCTCTCCTTTTTATTCTATTTTTTTTTCCCAAGCTGATCAGCCCAAGAATAAACTGAATACAAGCACTATTTGGAAGGCAACATTATGTGCTCTTAGTAGTAGATTAATGAATGTAATTATCTCCCATTGTGGAAGTACATGCTGCAAACCTTGTAATTTATAGAGCACTATAAAGTTCTAATGTGTTTTTATGTCCTAAGCCGCTTAACCATAATCTAATGTATTTTGCACCCAGCCTTCTTCTTAAGTGGCTCCCAGCTCTGTAGGGAAAATAAATCCTTCCCACCCCCTGGTCATTTTTGCCTGAATGGGACACAACTGGAAATACCAAATTTTCAATCAGGCATGAGAAAGTAAAACAAACCCTGGAACCCAAATATTGCCTTTATAGATAATGGATCCAACTAACTGAATTGGCTACATTTATAGTTCCCTTTTCTGTAAAGTAGGGATGCAACACGCATAAAAAACAGACAGGGCTTCAATCCCACCATTGTGGGAGCCATGTTGACTATTTTGATCACACCCGTGATGTACACACTCCAATGGGTAATCATGCCTAGTAATAATGATTGTGAGAAAGAAATTTGGTACTGGGTCAGTTGTGTTTAACCTATACAGGTAATCCTCGGTTAACAACAGTAATTGAGACTGGAATTTCTGTCACTGATACGGTTGTAAAATGTGATGTCACACGACCACATCGCTTAACAACGACAATCCCGGCAGTCCCCATTGCTGTCATTAACCAAATCCCACTGGTCGTTAGGCGAGGACCCACCCTGATCCAAGTCATTCCTGGCTTGGTCCCTCCCAGCCCCGAACCTCAGTAAGGTAAGGGACTGCCTCCTCTTGAACTCCCTACACCTGCCTATCTCCCCGCCCATCTCTGCCTTTTTGGTCACCTGCCTACCTACTGCCACCAGCTGCCCCCTCCACTCAGCCCTACCCATCACCACTGTGCCCACATCATGCACCACTACTGTACTGGCTGGGGCTGCTTTCCTGCCAGTGCAGCTGGGGCTTCTCTCTCACACTGGCCAGGACCTCCATTTGTGCCCCACCCAGGGCCTCTGTTCATGCACCAGCCAGGGCCTTCTTTCATGAAAGAAGCCTAGCTCACAAAAGAAGGACCCAGCTAGAAGGCAGTGCGAAAGAAGACCCTAGGGGGTACAGTAGTGGTGCACAGTGCGGTTGGCGGTGTGGCAGGCTGTGCGGCAGGCTTGGTGACAGGTGTGGTGGCAGCAGGCAGGACCAGGAAGTGGGGGTAACTGGCAGCAGCGGGTAGGCAGGTGGCTAAAAGGCAGTCGTAAATGCAGCTGGGCCCAAGTGGGCCTGACTTTTGTTCACATGACTGTGTGGGTGCTGCAACAGCTGGAACTTTGAGGACCAGTCATAAGTCCCTTCATTCAACACCATCATAACTTTGAACGGTCGCTGAATGAATGGACATTAAGCAAGGACTACTTGTAATTCTTATTCAAATGTTTGGGATGTTCACACTGACCATGGGCTCGAGAGTGAGTGTCAGACCTTTGGCAAGCAAATGGGTCTCCCTTGTGAATGTAGAGTAAGCACCACCAATAAAAACTACTTTCCTTCTTATTTCAATATGACTTTAGTCTTCAGAATCTCCTGCCCCGAATGGGGATCTTTTGCAGCATAACACATTCTAAACTGTCTCTCTTCTTGGTTAGCAGACAGGAGGACAGCCATTTAGGGCACATTCTATTCAATGAAACACTTTTGTCCATTGAATGTTACGCAGCTTAGAGATTTTCCCTTCCTGAATTGTGGTAAGTATGTTTGCTACTATCACGAACAGCAATTCTCCTGCACAGGCTGGTGAAAGAGGTTTTGAAAACTGCGTTAAAGGTGCTAAAGCTAAAGGATGTTCAAAGCATGTCCTGTCAGTTAAACCAATTGAACAAAAATGGAATGAGTCTTTAGTTCAAGATTGCCTCTTTGATTCAGGACTCGGTAAACCCCAGCTCAGTCAGAAATAGTGGAACGCTGCAAAAGGAAGTGAGATACAGACCACTTTCTCTTTGGACTCAGCCTTAGCAACTCAGAGTCCAGGTATAATAGGACCAACCTCTGCTTCTTTCGGTCACTGTCAGGTGTGCAAGAGCCAGAGATTGTTGTAACAGAGGATCCTAAAGTGATGTAAGATTAGTGCAAATTAGTATAAATAAAGTCTAATAAGCTTAAAGCTTTTTCCAGTGTGTGACTTCCTGGTCACAACTTCTTAGTGAGTAGTTGGGAACATGCTTTCAAAGTTGAAAGCAAGTTCAACTTCGTATCTAAGCTATTCACAGCCACATTGCTAAACTTTCTCAGTGATGGATCTGTCCCCGGCCTGGTCCTTCAGGTCTTCCAGGGATGCACCCGTCACTGCTGTAATCAAATCCATTCATCTTGCTGGTTGTCCTCCTCTTCTCTTTCCTTCCCCCTTTCCCAGCATTTAAGACCTCTTAAGGGAGCTAAGTCTTCACATGATGTGTTCAAAGTAGGATAATTTGACCCTGATCATTTGTGCCTTGAATGAACACCCTGAACTGATTTGGTTCATGATCCATTTGTTTGTGGTTTTTTTCTTGGCTACTTAAGGCATTCTCAGGAATTTTCTCCCACCGCAACATTCAAAAACATCAGTCAATCCTGCTTCGACTTCCACGCCAGGATTACTTAGTTTGCATCCACATGTTCCATTAAGCTCTTCCAGATCTGCTTTGGTTCAAACCAGATCTCTTCCTTCACTTTTTTATTATGCAAAATTGATTGGAAATAAGGCAGAGGGGGAGAGAAGTGGGGAAGAAAATAAATGCTTTAAGCCTTTCTTTCTTAAATGGTCTCTTCCCCAGCCAGCCTTAGAAAGCACTCTTAATATTTTCCCAGCAAAGAAATGTCTGGGTTCCTCTTGTTTAGTCTCAGAAAAAATTATGCCCCTGGGACAAGTATCTCAGCTTTAATTTAATAATAATAATAATAATAATAATAATAATAATAATAATGGTGATGATGATGATGATGATGATGATGCTTGCAGATTCAATCAAACTTGGAATTTTGCCAAGATGAGTCATGCATTTGCTCACCACTCTCAAAAAAACATTTTTCCCCTACCATTTTGAAGCATCTTGCAAAGAAGAGAGAAGTGCAGGGGAAGAATCCATTCATTAAATATTTAAATCAGCAGCCTTCTTTTTTTCAAACTTGTGGAAATTTGAAAAAAAAAATGGAGCTGTTTTAAGGAATAATGGAAGGATGCTTGCTCAGGCAAGGTTCCAAAGCACTTCCTGCAAATAATTTACAAACTACAGCTCTAATGCCCACAAAGATCAGAATTGTACAGACAATGGTATTCTCACTGACACTCTGTGGAAGTGAAAGTTGGACTTTGAAGAAGCAGGATAGGAAGAGTATCAATGCTTTTGAACCTTGGTCTTGGAGTAGACTCTTGAAAATACCATGGACAGCCAAGAAAACAAACTGATGAATCATCAAAAAAATCAATCCAGAATGCTCATTCAAGACACAAATGGCAAGGCTCAAATTATTATATTTTGGACACTTATGCAAAGACTATGTCTTTATTGCTGGAAAAGGTGGGAGAAAAGAGAAGAGGATGACCAGCAGCGAGGTGAATGGACTTGATTATAATGGCAATGGGTATGTCACTGAGAGACCCAAAGGGCAATGATGGGAACAGATAATCCTGGAAAAGATCTGTCTATGTAGTTATTGTAGCTGATACCAATTTGATGGTACATAATCTTAAATTCAGCGTCATTTTTCCACTGCATACATAGGTCAGTCTGCTAAGGTCTTTCAAAGTGTCCTTTATCTTGGTGGTCTTTAGGTGACCTGCCTTTCATGTACAACAATAACACATTCCTGATTCACCACAAGCTCAAGAGATGGAGGAACTGCAAATTTGGAGGAATCCAAGGCCACTTTTAGAAGAAAGAAATTCTAAAAAGAGGGTTCCATGAGAACAGACCATGCTCAGTAGGTGTGGAATACTGACTATATGCTGAGGGGAGCAAGATGGAAAATCAGGCAGATGGGAATGGGATTGCACATCCTAGCATATCTCACTGGCTTCAACCTTACTGACAACACTGCAATGTTTTGTCTCAGATCCTACAAGTATGCTATCATCATCACCATCACCATCACCATTTCCATTCAAAAAGCACCAAGCAATATATAATTATAAAAATAGCTGTAAATAAGGGGAAAAAAACATCCAAACAGAATCCTCCAAGGCTCTCTTATAAAATGGAAAGAATATCAACAACAGCACCAAAAATATAATCATATTATGTTGCTTATGTAGAAGCCAAGATTTCATCCCATTTCTGTTTTTAAAACATTGTATAGCAGGACTGGGGATGTAGGACCCTGTGCATGAACTAGAGATTTTATGGGAAAAAAACATGTATTCTCTGGCAAAAGCTATGCATCGTATACACAATGCATAAAGAATAATATGGGGGGGGGGGAGTCATTATTTTCATCTTGGAGGGACTGAATCCTCATCAGTCCATAATAAGCATGTACAAGCTACCTTGAGCTCAGCTGAATGAATGTGAATGAATGATTTACAAATTCTCCAATATGTCATTTTCAAAGCCTTTTCTTTTTTGACAGCTGAAAGTTCAAGAAAGTTCATCAAACAACTTGGAAAATGTCCCTCCTCCTGGCTTCTCCTGATTCCAATGATGATGTATAATAGCATACCAGGGATGCTTGGGAGTAGCAATGAATGACAGAACATTTCTTTTCCCAACAAAGAGTTGAGTTTTCAATAGAAGACTTCATAGTTAATTATCAGAGCAAAGTGCTAAAGATTTGTTTTTCTTTTGCCTAATTAATTGACTCATTTGAAAATGGAATGTTAATTTAGATAAATGATGATCCCCATTATTCTATTGAAGTTATTTTTCTCCCTTCCACACAGGGTCTACTGTAACATTTGTCCTGAAACACCCCAGCTCAACTTGGGCAACATGATTATCACTAAATTAAACTAGGCTGTTGAGCCAAGAGAAGGCATGTAAAAGAAAGCCACCATAGATTTCAATGGAAGTGAAAATGCATGCTGTATAATGAATGGGCTATTTTTAGTAGGCTAGTGGAAGGGGGCTTGGAATCACCCTGACATGGTGCTTCTGCCACACAAGCAATGCGATTCTCCTTACTGAGGTGACAAGACCACCCAGAGACCTGATTTACTTTGAAGGCACTTTTCATCACTTCACAGCCTCATCTACCACTTCCAATAGCTGGAAAAGTCTTCTGCATGCATGCCGCTGAAGCCTCTTTTGCCTACTAGAACCTCCAGAAGAGGCGTTCAAAAAAAGGTGAAGCAAAACTACTGTCAGACTCTACCTGAAACAAATTTATTATTTTCCAAGCAGAGTTTCCATGGATTTTCTTTAACAAGATTTATTGAGAAGAAAGGAATGGGGTTACAAGAGTTCCAGCAACTATTTCTCAAGATGCATTAGAGGAGAGATGACTTTATTTTCTTTTTAAATGCCTTCTTGTGAACCTTCAAACTGACAGGTCTTTTCACTGGTAATGAAGAAGCTTGCTGTTTATACAAGTCTCCTAAATTTTTATCAGACTGGGAACCAACAAAAGTATCACTCTTGCAAGCAAGGCAAACACTTTTTTTTATAAACCAAATTCAACGGGACCCTAGTCTTCACAAAAGCAAAGTGGCTCTTCAAAGATCCTTGAAGCCTTATGGTTTAGCATGTGGCCATTCCATTCAAGTGGTTGCAGAAAATGTCTTCACTTGGAAAAGATTTGTTAAAAGAAACAGTATATATTTGGGAAAATGGCATATAAAAAATAATATATGTTTTGTTTTACAACATTGACATTTTATTATGTTTTTTAAAAATGCTTCAGGAAAAATGCGGTACAAATTGATATATATTAGGGGAAATTGGCAAGTATCTGAATGTGGGGGTTTTTGTTGCTTTTTAACAGAGTTCATGTAAAAGAATACGTGAAGGACTGAACAGTGTTTCTCAGCCTTGGCAGTGTGAAGATGTGTGGACTTCAACTCCCAGAATTCCCCAGCTAGCATGCTGGCTTGGGAATTGTGGGAGTTGAAGTCCACACATCTTCACACTGCCAAGGCTGAGAAACAGTGAACTAGAAAAATGCATTAGCATGAGGAAGGGTAGTTACAAGGGAAAACCAAATAACGAAGAAAGAGAACAAGCTTTAAGAAACAGGGCTGAAGAGGAACTGGAGATGCACATTATTTGACCATGTGTACTTTTTAACCAAACCCCTGACTCTACCCACATGCAGTTCCAGGCATGTTCAAAAAGATTCAGATGCAGCTGTTAAAAAAAAAAAATGTATACATCTGGTTTAAAACAGTGCACTGCACTCCCACTGAAATCTTTTGCTTCCATGTTCTGAAATCCCTTTGCCACAGTCTCCCAGACACCTTCTGACAACACTTTCTTCTGCAAACAGAGCATTTGTGCAACACTTTCCCTCCCAGGAATCTCTCCGTTGTTGTAACCAAGTGAAAATACTGGTTTGGTTCTGCTGAAAGCCTATAATTCTGTATGTTAGCCACCAGTCACATACCTAGCTATCAGCACTAAGTTCCCCAGCTCTGAACATCTGGGCAATATTGCATTTCAGGAGAATAACTACATAAAACAAGGCAAAGGGGAAAAATACTGTTTTCAGAAGTAGAAGAAAAAGCCATCATAAAAGAGCGAATAAATTTATTTTAAACTAAGCTGGGGTTTATGGTTCAGCATGTTGTGAGCACCTAACAGCTTATTTTAGTTTAATTATTATCTTTATACCCAGTCTTTCTACATATATAAGCACTACAGGCTTACAACATTAAAATGAAATTACAAAATAGCATGTTGGGTCAATCAAACCATTACATTATGGCATAATATGGTTTATTCATTTGGGCATAGCATGTTATATGAATACAGCCATTGTGTCTTGTCAAGCCAGGTTTAAGATTTTGCAAGTTCTGTGAATCTAGCCATTAAGTGTTCTGGATAATTCATAACTGCCTATCATACAGCGTTGTTGAATATGAATCTTAAATACACAACTTATGTTGGCATGTTCCTCCAACCCCATACACTCTTCAAGCAAATCCTTAAGTGTATACTATCATAAGAATCTGGAGCAGACATCCCGTAGAGTTGGCAGAAAACAGAATTGGGAACTAAGGCTTGTGGTAGGTTAGAAATTCCATTTCTAAGTTCAAAATAGTGGGATCTTTCAGGAGTGGAGAACATGAGATGCCTAAGATTCTCCAAACATCCACATAGACATATCCTACTCCTCTTAAAGAAAAAAGGAAGATGAGACTTGGTGCCCTGTTCAGTCTATGAAATGTCCCCACCCATTATGTATCATCTGACCATCAGCTAACTGGTCCCCTTCCAAATTATCTTGCTCTACATACCCTCATTGTCTCCAAGTTATGCATAGGCTTCAGACACCCCCAAACTACCTGTCTCTGTTAGAACAGAATGAGACACTGTATATACCTTCATACTTGGGCTGTGTATCACTTCAGAGTCAGCCAAAAAAAATCCTGTAGGACAACAGCAAGGCACACATGTAGCCCCTATCTACAATTCCTTAAACCAGACACATCTTTTTCTGAGTCTGCTTACACAAAGCGTGTTTTTACCTTTAAATACAAAACATTGAATTTTCTCTATTCTGCCATCGGAAAGTGCAACATGTACCTTGGTTTGCTGCTTCAACTGGTCTAGCCTGATCATTACATCGGGCTAAAGGTTTTTACTACAGTTCTGAGACAGCGTATTTCCGGTCCTTGTCAATCTCAAATGTGCTTATTCATAAATCTATCAGATATCAGTATTAGTAACATTTTGAAAAATAAGGCTCCAAAATACAGCCCTTGGAAGAAATCAAATAATTGGTATTTTGAAATCTAGTAATCAAATGTATGTTTCTGGAGTATTTTATTTGAAGTTGTGTGAAAACTGTGATTAGAAGCCATGATTCAGAAACAGTTCAATCAAACAGCTCTTCAGACTGAAGCTACAGATTGGATTTCTTGATTGCCTTTGAATGGATTCAAAGACTCAGTGGACTTTTGTACATGAACACATTTTTATTGGTTTGATATACGGATTGAAATCAATTTGATTCTATAAATTCAACTCAAATTCAAATCAAATCACACCTTCAGTGAGGTTTGTACAACCTCATTTTCTTACAAAATAAACAGCTACAAATGTAAGCCATCTCAAGCATACATTTCTAAACATATTCTATCTCAAGGATACACGACTACACTTTTATACAAGCTGTGGCATATTTATGGAGTTGAAAACAGCAATTTGAGGAACTCCAAAATCCAAAATTATTCTCTTTGCATCAGGTCTGGTTTTATTAGAGATCAGCCACATAATGTGCAGAAACTTTTAAAAAATATCTGTTTAACTTCTTTGCTTACTATTTTTACTCTTTTTCTACATATTACAATTAGAATCAACAATGAAGCTCTTGAAGCTTCTGCCTTTTAGGATCAACCATCAACAGTTAAGGAACAAGCAGTCAAGAAATACACCACACACTAGCACTTGGTAGAGCAGCAATGAAGACCTTGGAAAAGATATTCAAATGGTGTGATGTATCTATACATACAAAGATCAGAATCGTGCAAGCCACAGTATTCCCTCTGACACTCTGTGGAAGAAAAAGCTGGCTTTTGAAGAAGCAAGCTAGGAAGAGTATTGATGCTTTTGAATTTTGCTGTTGGAGAAGACTCTTTAGAGTACCATGGACAGACAAGAAAATGAACAGATGGATCATCGAACAAATCAACCCAGAGTTCTCACTTGAGGCACAAATGACTAGGCTCAAATTATCCTACTTCAGACACATTATGCAAAGACCAGCTCCTGAATGCTGGGAAAGATGGAAGGAAAGAGAAGATGACCAGCAGTAAGGTGGATGGACTCAGTTACAGTGATGAGTACACTGTTGGAAAACCTGAAAGAGCAGGCTAGGGACAGATCTTCATGCAGACAATGTATCTATGTGGTCACTAGAAGCTGAAAGCAACTTGATGGCACATAATCAATCAATCTACACATTGCAAAGGATACTTACATAATGTGTAAGTATGTACATAAGAACTTCAGCAAATCAGATTCTAATTGAATGTTGGGGAGGAGAACTTCTTAAAAGTAAAAACGGTTTGACAGGAAAACCAATTCATTGAATGCATTCAGGTGGAGCCTTGTCAGCTGTAAATTGTGTGGTTTAATTTGGATTCCTGCACTGAGCAGGGGGTTGTACACAATGATAGCAATGGCCAACAGCATCTGTAAGAAAAAGCTCAAGGAAAAGAAACAGACAAGATGGTGGAAATTTTCCCTGTTTCAGCCTGCCCCTGTGGGCACCACTGTTGATGTCCCTTGTGACTCTACCATTTTGTGATAGAGTTCCCTTACTCTGCACATGTTGGGTTAATACAGAGTCAGTATGTGCAGAATGAGGGAACTCTATTCCTTTAGCCCTTGTTCATTCTCCTTCCAAAAGTGAAGAGTAGTCTTAAAATAAACACATAGGAATGGTCTCGCATGTACATATTTGTGTGTGTCTATGGGTATGAGAGGGAGAGAGAGAGAGAGAGAATGAGAATTTGGGTTCTCCATGCTACATATATGGTTGCCCCCTCAAAATCATGTCATTATGCACAAAAGCAACCACATAGTTGGAAAACAGAGGTAGGTGTGCTCCATGCAAAACCTGTCTTGCATGATCTAACCAACCCATTACTTTCTGGTACAGTAGAAAATGTCAGCCCCACTACCAGTGCTGAAGTCAGGTTCAACTACCTAGTGTAGCTCTTGCTATTTTGTTTTTCATCTTAAAAGAACAAACAGCCAGATTTGTCCTGCTTGCCACAAGAGTTTAACCACGTGGTTTGGGTCTTTGGGAACAATCAGAACATGGTAGTATCATTTGAAAAAGATCAATTTTTCCCCCTGAAGCAGAAGTGGGGAAATGACAGCACAAGCTGAGTCAAAAACAATCCACAATTTGTGTCTTGTTGTTCTCATTACCGGCAGCTCAAAGAAAGGAAACAAACACATCATCCGCCCTCCAGGTAAATAAATATATAAAAATCAACCCCACAGATGACCGCTTTTTCATTTACCAGCAGCTGTTGGCAAGAGAGATCTTGCATTCCCATATTCCTATTAACCGAGCAGCTGTTGATTTATTAAAGGCTAAGACACATCAAAACAAATGGCTGTGACATCACTTATATTGCTGTTTATGGCACTTTAATGGGTTTACATAAAAAGGACAACATGTTGGAGATGGGAGATGGCTTATGAGCCTATCAAGAAGGCGGCAGAGAGATCCCTTCTCTGTCGTAAAGTTGAGGAGGGAAGCAAATCAGCCCTCACCGTTTACTGTGGCTATGATGGTAAATGAACAAAAGGCAACATTTCCTTTTTATCTAGGTAGATACCCTAAGAAGATCTATCTATCTGTCATCTGTCATCTTACATTGATGCCCATCTCATTACTGTGACTCTGGGCAGCAAGCAAGAAATTAAAACCAGAAAACAATGGAACATCTCAATTAATTAGAAATAAAATATAGCCGCAATCAATCAATAAAAAGTATCATGTGCAAGAGGTCCCAAAATATCATTCCATCTTACAGCCAGTAAAACATATCAACAACTATAAATAAATTAACCCACAGGCTCCCTAACATCCCATCCCCAAGGCCTAAGGGAAGATAGACATCAGATGATCTTGTGGTACCTCTGTTCTCATTAGTACTAAACCTAAACCTGTCTTGTGATTTCTCAAAAGTCATCTTCTTCTGTAAAAGAGGATCCTGTTTTTCTACCTGCTTCTCATATTGTCGGAGAATTTCTTCTGAACTGGTAGTGTTTGGTAGGGCTGTGTGGAGAATCAAAGGAGAGCTTCAATTGAGGAAACTTCAGCTGACTCTCTCCTTTGAAGTCAATCTATGAATCAAAGCAACGAATGGAGGGCTTCAAAGGGCTTCATAGTCTTGCAATGTGGTTTGCGGACCCAGTGATTTTTCTGATGCTTCTGGAATATATAGAAGACCGCAACTGGACTCCCATATATGGAGCAGAGCGTAGAGAGATGTTGAGTGGCGTAATGGGCTGTCTGATACTGATGTGAATAGCTAACAGCCAATTAGTTGAATGACTTATTAAACTGTCTGCCTATCAGAGATCTCTTCTCAGGCAGGGGAAACATTGTTTGGGGTGTCATTCACTTTCTCAGTTTGCAACTTCTCGAATGTGGCCATCCAGAAGCACTGTGCTAAATGAAAGATATATTTCTGTGTGGGTCTGCCAACACAACTAGGAACTCAGCTTAGCCCTCAGCGCTCTGCATATACTAAGAGTGAATTTATTTCTACATTCTGCATGAATGAAAGGGTGGCCAAATAATACTTACAGGCAGTGATCTGTTCTGGTTTACTGCTTAAAAATGGCAGTAGGACAGGAAGGTTGTGATTGCCACTTTCTCTGTGGCTGGCCTGTCTCTGGAGCTTCATATCTTACTGTGCCATCCTGATTCTGCTGCCTCTGCTAGCTAACATCTATTTGTTTGTTCATTATTACACCATTTATATACTGCCTTATTCCAACCAGTTCCAGATGGTTCACAGTAATAAAACAAGAAAAACAGAATAAAACAAGAAAACCATCTCAAAGGCAATATAGTATGAGCAATCCAAATATAACTGCTATTAGTCACTGGTAAACCAAACTTTGGCACTCTTCCCATAAGGCAACATTAGCAGCAGGTGGCCTTGGAGTTTTTGGGGCACAGGGCAAGAGGGTCCTTGGGAACCCCTGTGGAACATTGATTTTTATTACCCAACCAGCTGTTATATCTCATTTTAGTTTCAACTTTCTCAAACCATGACAGAGCCATGAAAGTAAAGTTAACATAATTCATAAATGAAAACAAACAACAATAACATTCTGTTCTTCCTTTTCATCTTTTTCCTTTTTTGGTTTTTTGGGAGGGGAGGGCTTTGTTTCAGTCTTTACTCCTAGGGACTACCTGGACAAGTCCCTGAAGTTTTCTTGGTAACATTTTTAGAAGTGGTTGCCCTTGCCATCTTCCTAGGGCTGAGAAGGAATGACTGGTCTAAGGTCACCCAGCTAGCTTCGTGCCTAAAGTGGGACTAGAACTCATAATCTTCCCATTTGTAGTCCAGCACCTTAATCACTAGACCAAATTGACACTCATCTTTTTTGTGCCTTCAAGTCAGTCTTGATTCCTGTCACTACATGCACAAGTCTATGCAGTTTTCTTCACATTTTTCATTGCTACTGCCTTCTTCCTACAGCTGAGAGAAAGTAACTGTCTTAAAGCTGGCTTCATGTCTCAGGCAGGACTAGAACTCCACAGTCTCCCAGTTTCTAGCCCGGGGCATTTCACCACTACATCTGTGATGGGATGTATCTACGAAGAGGAGGATGATGTGGGAGATTAAGGCTATCAGGAGGGAGGGGGTACATTTCAGGAGGGGAAAGGAGACAAGAGACAACACAGTCCACAGGGGGAGTGTGGGAAGCAAAAGAGGTTCAGGATAGCCCCTCCCTAGAATCTCCCAGGGTATATCCACTAGTTGCTGTAGTATAGATTTAGTTTGGCAAGATTCTGTCTATAAGGCGTAAGCAGATAAAGGAACTGTACTCGCCTGGACCGTTTCACCGTTGTTCTTGGGCTGGGCTTGACAACATCAAACTGGCTTTTCTTTATTCAGCTTTCCTTCCCTAGCAGTACTCCAAGTTTTATTTCAGAGAGGTTTGGGAAATGTTCATCTTCATACAGCGTTCCTCTTTTATTTACTGAAATTCATTTACTGGAAAGGCCTTCAAATGTCGAATGCTGGGCAGCTGCCCAATTTGTCAACTCATAAAGCTACCGCTGGGCACAAGGGTTCTAAAAGCCTTCTGAAATAAACATAGAATCCTGGTAGCAAGTAAGTCAGAAGCCTGGCATAACTTGCGGTGATCAGGAAATTCTTTCCAGGAGGGGCCATGCTTGATGCCCATTTCTGCCAACCCTCCTGTCACCCCAGAAATCCCAGCGATCAGGGGCAACAAAGCTATGTCACCCCGCAAGGGGAAATCAATGGTCATTCTTCAGTGTCAGCCAGGCCTGACACCACAGAAAAGCAAATGGAAATGTAAGAGATTATTATTTTAAAAAAAAATCACCTTTGAAAGCATATATTTTTAAATTGCAGTAGGACACTTTCTGCATTCATCAAGCCAACATCTCTCTAGGATCTTTCCTAGACAAGAACAGCCTCTTGCATTAGCCTTTAATCATCCTTTCTATCTCTGCTCTCAAAGAGGCATGGAGGAGGGGGTATTTCAAACATTTATTGCAAGATAGTCCTTGAACCTTGGCAGGGTTAATGTCCTCTAAAGCATCGAGTAAACCTGCTGATTTCATTCCATTATGTCAAAAAA